>CAUYTI010076827.1:0-58681 GCA_963575145.1 Galago senegalensis | reverse complement strand
CCGAGTAATTGGGACCCACCACAATGCCCAAATACTTTTTTATTGCAGTTGTCATTGTTGTTTAGCATGCCTGGGCTGGGTTTTAACCCGCTTCTGTCAGTGTATGTGGCTGGTGCCCTAACCACTGAGCTATGGGAGCTGAGCCTGTTTTTCCATTTGTTAACATCTTCAGCTATTTCTTGGAGTTTCATAATTCTCTTTATAGACATCTTTCATGTCTTTTGTTAAGTAAATTCCCAGGTATTTCATCTTCTTTGGCACAACTATAAAGGAATAGAGTCTTTGACTATATTTTCAGCTTTTCTGTTGTTGGTATATATAAAAGCTACTGATTTGTTAGTATTGATTTTGTATCTTGAGATACTGCTAATTCCATGATCACATCTAAGAGTTTTGTAGTTGAGTCTCTGGGGTTTTCCAGGTATAGGAACATATCATCTGCAAAGAGTGAGAGTTTGATCTCCTCTGACCCCATTTGGATACCCTTGATTGCCTGATTTCGATGGCTTAGACTTCCATTGAATAGCAGTGGAGACAAGGGGCATCCTTGCCTAGTTCCTGATCTGTGTGGAAATGTTTTCAATTTTACTCCATTCAATATAATATTGGCTGTGGGTTTGCTGTAGATGGCCTCTATCCATTTAAGAAATGACCCATCTAATCCTATTTTCTTAAATATTCTGATCATGAAAGGATGCTGGATATTCTTAAAAGCTTTTTCTGCATCAATTGAGAGAATCATATGGTCTTTGCTTTTTATTTTGTTTATGTGATGTATGGTGTATAATTTTTTGATCTGTTGTTGAATTCTGTTTCCTAGGATCTTATTGAATATTTTTGCATCAATATTAATGATATTAGTCTATAGTTTTCTTTCTTTGTTGGGTTATTTCCTGGTTTGGGGTTTAGAGTGATATTTGCTTCATAGAATGTGTTGGGAAGTATTCCTTTATTTTTTATGTTAGAAAAGGTTATGTAATATAGATACTAGTTCTTTTTTAAAGGTTTCATAGAATTCTGATGTGAAGCCATCTGGTCCCATAATTTATTTTTGGGGAGAATTTATATAGTTAATGATATTTCAGTGCTTGATGTAGGTCTATTCAAAATTTCTAATTCTTTCTGGCTGAGTCTAGGAAGGTGGCATGCTTCCAAGTATTGGTCCATTTCCTCCAGTGTTACATATTTCTGAGAAGAGAGTTTTTGTACTAATCATTGAGGATTTTTTTAATTTCTGAGATGTCGCTTGTTATTTCTCCTTTATCGTTTCTGATTGACAGTATCAGAGATGCTACTTTTCTGTTTCTGGTTAGGTTAGCTAAAGGTTTATCAATTTTATTAATCTTTTTAAAAACACAAGTTTTTGATTAGTTGATCTTCTGAATGATTCTTTTGTTTTCAGTTTAATTTAATTATGCTCTAATTTTTGGTTATTTCTTTTCTTCTGCTGAATTTGGGGTTACGATGTTCTTCCTTTTCCAGTCACTTGAGATGACTCATTAAATGTTTGACTTCCTCTCTGATGAAGGCTTCCAATGTTACAAATTTGTCTCTTAGGACTGCCATTATAGTATCCCACATGTTTTGATAATTTATGTCTTCATTATCATTTTCTTCCAAAAATTTGGTGCTTTTCTTCTTAATCTTGTCTTTGACCGAGCTACCATTTAGTATAAGGTTATTTAATTTCCATGCCTTTATCTGAGTATGAAGATTCCTCTTGCTGTTGAGTTCAACTTTTATTCTGTGATGGTTCCAGAAGATATAAGGAATAATTTCTATTCTTTTAAATTTGCTGAGGTGTCCTAAGACATGATCCTAAGATCATGACTTTGACTTGTGTCCTAAGATATGATCAATTTTAAAGGATGATTCATGGGCTGATGAGAAGAATGTATATTCAGTTTTATTAGAATGAAATGTTCTGTAGATGTCTGTTAAATCCCTTTGTTCTAGGGTCAAGTTACATCCATTATCTCTTTATTTATTTTCTTCTTGGAGGATCTATCCAAAACTGCCAAAGGGGTGTTAAAATCTCCAACTATTATAGAGCAGGAAGGTATCAAATTGCCCATATCTGTTAGGGGTTGCTTTATAAATTGAGGAGCATTCTGGTAGGGCATATAAATGTTAATTATTGAAATCTCCTCGTGTTGAATGTAACCCTTGACAAATATGTAGTATCCATCCTTATCTTTCCTTACCTTTGTTGATTAAAAACCAATTGTAACAGCTAATAAAATCTCAACCCCTGCTTTTGTCTGATTTCCATTTGCCTATATTAAAGATGTCCATCCCTTCATCTTGGGGTTTTTTTTTTTTTTTTTTTTATCCTGTAAGGGAACTTGGGATTCTTATATTCAACACATATCTGGACTGAGTTTTTGTATCCAGTCAGCTATGCCTCTTTTGAGGACAATTTAAGCCATTCACTTTAATTGAGAGAATTCATAAGTGTGGTAGTGTTTCGGGTGTCACAGTTTTCAAATGTCCAGTGGACATTTTTAATCCTTTCACCATTGTGTAAATTAGACTTTGTTCTGGGTCAGTTTACTTTTGTGGTAGACCATTGTGCTGAACATTATGGAGGATGGGTCTGAGAATATCCTGGAGAGCTGGTTTAGTTATGGCAAATTTCTTCAACATCTGTATGTCAGTAAAGTATTTGATTTCTCCATCACAAATGAAACTCAGTTTAGCTGGATACAGGATTCTGGGATGAAAGTTGTTTTGTTTTAGGAAATTGAAGTTGATGACTATCCTCTTCCAGTCTGAAAGGTTCTGGCTGAGAGATCTGCATTTATTCTAATATTTCTACCCTTGTAGGTAATACTTTTCTTATGTCTGGCTGCTTGCAGAATTTTCAACTTCATATTAACTTTGGCCAAGTTAATTACAATGTGTCTGGAAGATGTTTTATTTGGATTGAGTCTTTCTGGGGTGCTGAAACTGTCTACTATATGAATTTATGTATCTCTTATACTATTTGGGAAATTCTCCTCCATAATATATTGGGGAAGTGCATCTGTGCCTTTAGGATCATCCTCTTCTCCTTCAGGAATTCATATAAGAAGAATGTTTGATCTTTTGGAGTGATCCCACAATTCTCTCAGGGAGCCAATCAGTTTTTGCTCTCCATTTTTCTGCATCTTTGAGTGTTTGGGAGGGTTCAAAAGCTTTGTCTTCAATTTCAGAGTTCCTTTCTTCTGTCTGCTCAACTAATGGATTCTATTGTATTTCAGAGCTCCTTGAATATCTTTTTAATTTCCTTGAGTTCTGCTATCTCTTTTCTCATTATGTCCTTATCCTTGGTGATCTTGTCTTTGAATTCACTGATCTTGAGACTTTTGCACAACTCTTTGGATTTTTATTTCCTTCTTTTCCTCCATTCTATTCATTTTATTTGCTATCCATATCCTGAATTCTATTTCTGACATTTCAGCCATTTGTTTATTAAAGTTATATTCTGACATATCTCCTTTGTTATTTCTTAAGGGATTTGATATATTCTGCTTATTCATGTTGCCAGAGTTCTTCCACTGGTTCCGCCCCATGAATATTTTCCACAGTTTGGCTAGTAAAACTGGTAGGGTGAGATTGGATTGGGTATTCTAGGAATTGTAGTTAACCAGACCTTTACCAAAGAGCTAGGACTGGTGATTGTGGCTTTTCTCTTACAGTTTTACAAAGGTCACTTTCATACCTACAGACAGAGATTCTGAGGACCTGATTGATGTAATAGGACTAGCTGGCTCTGTCTTGTATTAAGCCAGTTTCTATCCAATCCTAATGAGTTGTGGATTTAGGTTGAAATCTCATCTGGGATAGATATAAGACACCCCACCTCCCACCAGTGACAACTGGAAGAGGAGAATCAGCTCTTCCCACCACAACACCACAACCATGGGTCAACTTTGGAGGGTCTCTAGGTGGCCAGCCCAGGTCAAGGGTTCCAATCTAATTGTCCCAGGCAGAATAATCACTGCTCAACTGGGAGAGTTCAAAAGGTTTCCAGCAAATTGACAGCAGGGATCCACAGGCAGCTTTGTCCCCAAAGCCGAAGAGGCTAGAGTGTGACTCCCTTCAGTGGTCAATGGAGTCACGAAGGCCCACCCAGCAAAAGAGTCCAGAGGAGTCATCATCTTTCCTTCCTTATGCTGTAGCCATGCTCCACCACCAGTAATCCTGCAGGGCTGTGGCCTGGCTCCCTCCAATATACAAAGGTGTTACAGATATGCACTTTCAAGAGTCAAAGGGGAGCCAGTGCCTCCTTCCCCACACTCTGCCACTGGCAGGCAACCTTAAGGGATGGAAGTCCACCTCCTTCTAGTGCTCAGTGGAATCTGGAGAATGCTCCACCAGAGTCTGTCCTGAGGTGTAAGCACTTCTGTCTGCCAGCAGATACAATCACAGTGCATATTTCTCTGTCACAGAGTCTTCATCTTTGCCCCAGCCACAGGTTGAGGACCAGCTCCCTCCAGTGATCAGCAGAATTGGGGAAGTGTGTCTCTAATCTTACCCAGAGAGTGAGCTTACCACCATGCACTGTTATGGTGCTGCACTTCTCCCTCTACTACTTGTCTCTCCCTGCATCACCCAACTTCCATTCCAGTCACTGTTTCAGCACAGCTGTGCAGTGGCCCACACAATGCCCAGATGTCTCAAGCCAAATGCTCTGGGCTCTTCGGGGGACAGGCTTTCAGATCACCATGTAATGGGGGAAAGGTCGACTGGGAGTTTAGAATTTCAGGGAATATATTTGTTCAATTTTATGCTGGGCAAGAGAAAAGGTAGGACCTCTCTGGAGAAGGAATCCTGGTGTTTACCAGCTCTTTCCCGTGGTGTAAAGTAAGAGGTCTTTTAACACTCCTCACTTATAGAGAGCACACATTGAGCCACTCTCTTGTGGGAAGGGATCTCTTGTCCTCTTGGCAATGGGTTTTGTACCTGGAGTTTGTTTCCTTGGAGTCACAGCTTGCCTTAGCAGAGATGATGTGCACCCATCAGTTTTTTTTCTTAGCTCAGCTCCTGACCTTTACCTTCATTGAGTTGACTCTGTCCATTATCTCCCTCTGGATGGAGCCTCTGTCAAAAGCTGACTCCAGACAGCCATCTTATCTCTCTTTTCTTTTCTTTTCTCTATCTCATGCTTATTATCATAATTTCTCATTTATTTTGCCTTGATCAAGTGCATTCTACTAATAATTTTTATGACAATGGCAGTGAGTTTTTTAATAAAAATGGTCATGAGATATTAATAAACAATTAAATTTTCAGGTTATATATTTTTGATGAATAGTAATATGATAAATGGTCTATAAAATCTATAAGGATAAAAGATATTAACTTGGAAAAAATTCGGAAAAAATTCTGTGGATAAATTGGAATTGAAATATAGGCTTAAGGAAAAAAAAGAAAAGATATAAAAATCTAAGTATTTAAGGTGTATTGTTCATTCATCATTTAAAGGAATAGGGGAAAACATTAAATCACTATGCTATTTGCATTTTATTTCATGTACTAAAAATAAAACAATATTTATATTTAATATTTAATAATTCTGACAATTACAAACTTTAAAATTATCTAAATTTATAATGAACACTTTCATCATTTTATCAGTTCAACCTTAAAGATGTGCAGAGTTAAATAATTTTCAATATTCTTTTAGGGAGTATACAAACAAAAATTATTTGAAAACACATTGCCCTACATTATACTGGATGGTTTACATTCTAATTTACTCATTAGTTGTTCATTAATCTTATCAATATACACAAAAAACTAACTGTAAATACCAGTAATTAATGTGAGAGCTTTCCAATGTGGAGTTATCCAGAGATAAAGTAAAAGTTTTTAAAATCAAAGAGTTTTAAGTCTGATGAGAAAAATAACAAAAACTAAAATGTTGTTAATACATTCTAGTGTGACTGTAAAGATAAACAAAAGCTTTAAAGAAGCAATTCAAAGTTCATCAAAATTGGGTTATAATGGAGTGGCAGAGAAGACATCCAGATTTCCCAGGTTGTATGATGATCCCTTCACCAAATATAAAAAATTATTACCAGTTAGCCAGTTGGTGTGTGTGAGTATGTGTGGTAAGATGTATAATCAGGGCATGACACTAGAATTCAAACCTATAATCTCAACACTTTGAGAGACCAAGTTGGGAGTATCACTTGAGGCCAAGAGTTTGAGATCAGTCTGAGAAACATAGTGTTTCCCTGTGTCTACAAAAAAATATAAAAATCAAGAATGAGTTACTAGATCAAATTGCAGGTCTATTTTGTGTTTTTTGAGGTATCTTCATATGTCTTTCCATAGACGTTGTTGTACAGGTTTGCAGTCTCACCAGCAGTGTATATTTGTCCTTTCTGTCTGTATCCATGCCAGCATCTATTGTTTTAGAATATTTGGTAAAAGCCATCTCACTGGAGTTAGATGATATCTCATTATGGCTTTGATTTGTGTGTCCCTGATGATTAGTGACTGAGCACTTTTTCATATATTTATTGGCTCTTATCCTATCTTCTTTTGAAAAACTTCTGTTTATGTCTTTTGACTACTTTTTTATGGGGTTGTTTGATTTTTTTTTCCTTCCTAATTTGCTTGAGTTCTTTATAGAGTCTGGTTATCAACCTTTTATCAGATATACAGCATGCAGATATTTTCTTCCATTCTGCAGGTTGTCTATTTGTTCCACTGATTGTTTCCTTTGACTATCCAGAGTTTTTTGTTTTTTGTTTTTTGTTTTTTTTTTAATTGTAGCAGGTCCCATTTGTTAACTTTCATTGTTGCTGTGGCTGGCTTTGGTGTCTTCTTCATAAACTCTTTGCTTGGGGCAATGTATATACAAGTTTTTCAAACATTTTCTTCTAGAATTCTTATAGTTTCATGCCTAGGTTTAAGCCTGTTAACCATCATGAATGAATTTTTGTGAGTGGTGAGAGGTCTGGATTCTGTTTCAATCTCTTACATGTGGCTATCCAGTTTTCCCAGGATCCCCAGTATATGTTGTTGTCTGCTTTCTCAAAGATCAGATGGCAATATGAGGATGGTTTTATATCTGAATTTGTTGTTCTGGTCCATTGGTCTATGTTTCTTTTCTTGTGCCAGTACCATGCAATTTTTGTCACTATATTCTTGAAGTATGGTCAAGTGTGGGTAAGCCACCCAATGTGTCCTCTTTGCTTAAGGTTGCTTTCTGATTCCATAAGAAGCAAATAATTATTTTTTTCTAGATCTGTGAAAAATGATGTTTGTATTTTAAGGGGTATTGTGCTGAATCTGTAGGTCACTTAGGTACTATAGACATTTTAATAATGTTGATTCTGCTGATCCATGAACATGATATATTTTTCCATTTGTTTACATCCTCTGTGATTTTCTTCCTCAGTAACTGGCATTTCTCTCTGTAGATGTCTTTTATGTCCTTCACTAAATATATTCATACATATTTTGTTTTCTTTTTCGCTATTGTGAAAGGTATTGAGACTGATTTAATTCTCAGCTTGACTGTTGTTAATATATACTAATGCTATTGATTTGTCTACACTAATTTTGTAGTCTCAGACTCTGCTGATTTTATGTATAAATTCCGGGAGTATCTTGGCACAATCATTGGGGCTTTCTACATATCATCAGCAAGTGTGACCTCTTCAGTCCCCATTGGAATACCCTTGATTTCCTTCACTTGTCTGATTGCTCTGGGTAGGACTTCCAGCATTATGTTGAACAGAAGTGGTGACAGTGGACAACCTTGTATAATTCCAGATCTAAGTGGAAATGCTTTCAATAGTTCCCTCTTCAGTGTGATGTTGGCTATGGTTTGTCATATGCAGCTTTTATAATTTTGAGGTATATTCCATCCATGCTTATTTTAAGACTTCTTATAATAAAAGCATGCTAAATCATATAGAATTCTTTCTCTGTGCCTATTGAGATGATCATCTGGCATTTGTTTCTACTTCTGTTCATGTGGTGAATCACATTTATGGATTTATGCATACTGAACTATCTTTGCATCCTGGGGATGAAGCCCACTTGGTTATGATGAATTATTTTTTGATGTGCTTCTGAATTTTATTTGCTGGAATATTAGAATTTTTTCATCTATAGGGATATTGGTCTTTAATTTTCTTTTCTTGTTGTGTCCTTTTCTGGCTTTGGTATCAAAGTAATACTGGCTTTGTAGAATGAGTAGGAGAGGATTCTTTCATTCTTGCTATCATGAAATAATTTCTGCCCCATAAGTACTGGTTCCTCTTTGTAGGTCTGGCAAAATTCTACTGTGAAGCCATTTGGTCCAAAACTTTTTGTTGTTAGAAGGATTTTTATTGCAGCTTCAATTTTGTTGAAAAGGAAAAATGTCAGTTAATCAAAACAACACCTGCACTTAAAGGTTTACCACAGCACAATTCATAATTACAAAGATGTGGAATCAACCCAAGTGCCTATCAATACATGAGCAGACTAATAGAATGTGGTATATATACACCACTGAATACTACTCAGTCATAAAAAATGTAAGCTAATCCCTTTTATAACAAACTGGATGTAACTAGAGATGATTTTTCCAGGTGAAGTATCCCAAGATTAGAAAAACAAACAACATATGTACTCACTATTAAATTGGAATTAATTGACTAACACTCAATGTCATATTTGGTAGTAAAACTCAAAAGAAAACAAATAGGTGGGAAGGAACAGAGAGAGAGTGATAAATTCACACCTAATTATAAGGGTGATGGGCACACTTATAACTTTGACTCAAACCATACAAAAGCAAAGCATATAACTAGAATATTTTATCCCATGATATTCTGAAATAAAACAAAGGTAGCAAAAAGAAAAATTAGCAAAGTGTGGTAGCATTCCCTTATAATCCCACCTACCCAGGAGTCTGAGGTAAGATGATCCCCTGAGCCCAGGAGTTTGAGGTTGCAGTGAGCTAAGATGATGCCACCTCACTTTAGCCTGGGTAGAAGAGAAAGACACTATGGTATCTCCAAAGAAAAATAATAAAAAGTAGGAAGAAAAAAACAAAGAACAAGCAGGAGGTGAATGTGTATCAAAATAATAATTTGGAATATTCACTTATAAATTCTCTCCAGTTATCCAAGCCCCATCAGAGCAGCATCTTCCATTCAAAACATGAAGACCAGTTCACTTAGAAAATATTTCTTAAACTGTACCCAGAGGAAAAATGCAATAGATTTTCAGTTCACAACCATAAATAATTGTGATGAGGGTGTTACATAATACATTTGAAAGATGATGCCATCAAATTGACGGATTTTTTTTCCTGGCTCATCCATCAACAGCAGGAAATTCCTCCACCCTGGGAAGAGAGAGGTTTGCAGAAGAGGGGAGATAGATGTATTTTAGGATCCACAAGATCTTTGTCCCACTCTGAGCTAAACTAGCTTTATGGAGTGTCATAACAGAGTCACTTTGTGGTTTGACAGACTCTGAAGGTAGAGTACTATTTCTCTCCTACTCAAGCTCTATGTGACCACTGCACCCTTAACAAAAGGATGTGAGGAGGGGATTTGGAGAGGATGGTGCAAGCGGTACAGGAAGAAAACCAATGAGAGCCCTGATAAGGTCTCTACCTCCTCCCAGATAAAGCGGACAGAGATATTGAGCTTCCCAGTGGTCCCAAATATGATTTAAAAACATTAGGAGAGGGAAAAATTCTCTAGGACTTCCGACAAGTGACCACAGCAGAATGTAGAGTAGGTGGTTTCCAGTAGGGGTCTAAGTTTCAGGGACCCAAGATGGGAGTAGATTCAGTATCCCTACAGAAGCTAGCCTGAAACCCATTCAGCTGACAGCTTACACCCAATGTATCCTCTGCCACACTCAGACCTGAGCTGACTGAGAAATAGAAGAATTGGACAGAAAACCCTAAAAGAATCTAGATTAAGTTGTCTGTCATTATGCAAACTGAGTTGTATGAGTTGGAAATCAAATTGAGTTGTTGAAATAAAGCAAGTTATATTTTTGCACATCAGAGTTTGTAACTTGGATATTCATAGCTACCACACATGGAAGGCCTTGTGTGTCAGGCTGAGGAGTTTGGGTTTCAACTCGAATGCAATAGGAGGAAGTTGAATTTCAAATAGAAAAATGAGAGAAGCAGACTTGAATGTTACAGAATACATTCTACAAACAGTGGGGAGAGTGGATTGGTGAATTACGGAATGGAGATATAGAAAACCAGAGACTTTTGCTGTAATCACAGAGATAGATAACAGAGCACAGGAGCAAGGCGTAACAGTGGAGGTGAAAAGAAGAATCATTTTCAAGTGTTCAGATGACAGCTGTCTCCTCCTAGCTTTATGCATTCAGTCCCAGCAGGTCGGTCATCGGGGTAAGTTTCGGACTGCAGTGCTGCCAGTAAACCACCCTCATAAAAACCAGTTTGCTGCTCCTATGGGTCCTGGATTTCTGCACATTTGCTATCACATTTGTTTCAATTTATTTTACTTTTGCCTATTAAAAGGTAATAAAATTCCACCTGTACACACTAATACCATTTTACATACAAGGTGTGACAATTAAATTCACAAACTCATCCTGGGAAAAGTGCTACACACCTCATTGCTGAACATCACTATGGTCACCACATGGCTAGGGGAGGATTTCTAAGGTGACCATAGTGAATTCAGCAATGAGGCATATACCATTTTTTCTAGAATGTGTTCATTAACTTAATTGTAAGCTCTCATATATACCTTGACCATATTCCATAGCTATAGTCTGATTATAAAGTATTTCCAAATTAAAACCATGTCATTTAGTTGACTGAGCCCATCCTTCTATCTGTAAACCAACCTGCTCTTTATATAAAAGCTTAGAACAGTGTCTAAGAACACAATTCATTCATTCCAGTCCAAGCTCTACAGCTTGTTAGCCCCATGATCTTTAACAAGTCGATTTCTTTGTCTTTAACTCTACTCATCTGTAAAATGGGGATGATGCTAGAACCTTCTTCATAAGCCCACGTAAGGGACATAACACAGGATCTGGAACAGAGAAAGCACACAGTAAGTACTAACAATTGATTGTATGAGAAATTTGACAATTAAATGTTTTTTAATTTTTAAGTTGTTTTTGGCACCAAGGAGTTTTCTCCGCAAAATTTGTCTTATGCTAATATTCATTCAAGCAAGGTGACCTTCATATTAAAATCTGTGAGTATAGAAGAGTAAACAGTAACCCAGTTCACACACTTCTCATTAGTCTTCACTTTCTTTTTGCCACATACATACAGATACATTTGTACCTTCAAATCTAAAACATTTTTTACAGAAAGACTGGGCAAATAGTGCCCTCTGCCATTTAGGTGGTTCTAAGTTCAGATGCTAAGGGTTTAATTTACAATAATAATAAAGGCTAGATAAGAAATAATCCAAATGGAAAGAAAACTCTTGACAATTGGGTTATTTCTGCTGAGCAGAATGTTTATTTTTTCATAGAACAAATTAGAAGTTTTCCAGATGGTTTATCTAAAGTATTTTTCTCTCCTCCAGGCAGAGGATAAATTAGAAGTGTTAGGAAAAGGTCATTCCCACCTCTCCAAGAAGCACATCTTCATAATTAAAAGAAGTAAAGTTCAACCAGATATGAAGTGATCTATATTCAATATATCAGTTACATTTGTATAACCCAGGTAATTGTTTAATTTGGAGTCTGTCAAAAATATTCTAAAGCAAATATTCACCTGTGGGGCCTTTTCTTTATGTGAAGCACTAAGCTTCATCATAACACTAGCAGAGGAAATGCATGACCTTAATTGCAAACAGCAGCAAATGGAGGATGTTTTTATTCAAATTGTCACTAGCTAAAAAACACCTAGGTGGGCGCATACTCTGTCATATAACAACACATTGCCATGATCTTATTGGAGGAAAGAGGAGTTTTGTCTCTGGGACAGTATGTTCTTATTAAGTAAACAATTTGTTTCTAACTCCAGCCCCCTGAGATGGTGAAGGGGGAGGAATCTAATATTGAGTTTTGCAGGAGAGATTTTATCACTTGTCAAATTAAGATCTCTACCTTTGTGAGATAAAAATGAATCTAAAAACAATGCTGAGACCTGAGCAGAAATACGTCTGGATTCTGGGCTGGACTGCAGTTCCACAGGACAGTGTGCTGAGGGAATCACAGAGGAAAGCAGGCTCTCCAGCTGCCACTCCAGCAAAAACAAAGCCTCCCTACTGCCCCAAGCTTACACCCCTGGTCATGAACACTTTGCAGTCTACATGTCCTGAACGGGCAGTTGAACAAATGAAGCAGAGAATTACTAACCAGTAATTACGCAAGCAAAGTAAGATCATTCCCGCAGACAAGACTTTTCTTCTTAATCACAAGACAGTGGTAATTTTAAATAAAGAGATGTCATGGAGGCATTTACATAGGCACATCTTGCTATTCCCTTGTTGTTTGATAGGGTCACTTACACTAGAGATAAACTTCATCTTTGGATACTGGAGAATTTTCTTATAGTTTGAAAGGAACCAGGGTCATTTGTAGTAGACAATGGTTTGGCGATATCTCAGTATCTTTAAATTTCACACTCAGGAAAGCAAAGACCAATCAGCCTCAAAGATGGTCTCTAATAACTGGAAAACTTGCTGAATAAAATTAAATTTCTTATGTAAGGTACCATCAAGGCACTAATTCATTAGAGTAATAGATCAGCTGAATTATTTAGTGTACAATTAGGAAGGAATAATCTGTTTTTCACTATGAAACATTTTTCTCCCTCCTTGTGATGACTACACATCGCAATGTACCAGAATTCTTTTATGATGCTTGTTATATTAAAAAGCAAACAATGTTACAGTTGTAACATTTAAGTTCAAATGATCCAGGGGAATTTTAAAGACTATTATCACATCTCATGAATATCTGTGAACATAAACTCCAGATCAATAAAAAGAGTCTGTAAGTCACCTTGCAATACTCTAGCCAGGATATGGTAAAATAAATTCCCTCAGAGTTAATTGGCTCTTTGAGAATAAGACCTCTCAAATCTTCCTACTTTTATTACTTTGAACCTTGACAATTAAATTCACAAACTCATCCTGGGGAAAAGAGCTGCGAACTAAGCTGCATTGCTGAATATCACTCTGGTCACCTTTAAGGTGCTCCCCTAGGGAAGTTTTGTACTGATGCCAGTGCCTAGTCCAGCCTTCAAAGCAATTTTGGAACTCTTTTTATAGAAGGACCATCACAACTATCATCATACAGCACACACAAACACACAACAGTAATAATGAATGCCACTCAGCAAGACACCACCACACATTGACATGAGCACAGCTGTGAGACGCTGATATTCCAAGGCTATGAAAACTTACCGAGTTGTTTATACAGTGGTGACATCATAAGGGTGTGGTGGCAAGTTTGTAATCTAAAAAGAAAGACCCTTCAATATTTTCCCAACTTCCCTTTGTTCTCCTTTATCACCTAAATAGTAGAAACAAGGGCCTTCTTAGCTTTCAAATCATCTGTCCCAGCAGAAGAAGCCTATGGTTGTCCTTCTGTGTGTGCAGGGGAAAACATCTTACAAGACTTTCTGTGACCGAATCTCCTGGCCGTTCTCTACATGGCAATTCTCTACCCTTCTACTCAGCACCCCCATGATGACGGCCCTCGCCCTGAGAGAAGGGGGCCATTCTCATCGTCTCTGCCCCAAAGCCATCTGGGATAACCTTTCTTTGGGGAGTGACTTGACTTCTCAATTATTGCATTGCTCATGTGTGATGTCCCCACTTAGGGTGGGAAGGTTCAGGGGAAAAATCCCTGGAAGAGGAAGCAGGTGAGGCTGTTTCCTCCACACTCACCTGGCAGGACCCGGCAGCAGCTATGCACACATGTGTTTACATGTGGATTATAAACTATTTCATTTGAAGAGCATACTCCTCTGTTGACAAAACAAACATAGCAGTTTTTATATATTGAGATGAAGACGTGATAGCTACCAAATTGACAGTGTGGTATATTACTGCTTCTGAAGAGAAGGAAAAAAAGTCCCAATGTTGAAATCTTAATACTACTGTGTCAGAGTGTAAGAAGGGTCATTTTTTCCAGAAATTGCAGAGAAACATTACTGCTTTACTAATGAGACTTACTACATATATTGTTTATGGTAAGCTACACAGATTTTATACTGGCACACCTTGGAGATATTGCAAGTTTGGTTGTAGGCCATTTCAATAAAGTGAGCATTGCAATAAAGCAAGTCACATAAATCATTTTTGGTATTCCAGTGCATATAGAAGTTATGTTTACACTCTACTGTATAGTCTATTCAATGTACAATAGCATTGTGTCTTTAAAAAATCCAACGCATATACTTGAATTAAAAATGCTTTGGTGCTAAAAATGGTAACAATCATCTGAATCTACAGCAAGTCATATCTCTGTGCTGGTGGAGGATCAGGCCTCATTGCTGATGGCTTCTGACTAATGAGGGTGGTGGTTGCTAAAGGGTTGGGTGGTTGTGACAATTTCTTAGAATAAGACATAAGACATCAATTAAGTTTGTCATATTGATTTACTCTTCCTTTCATGAAAGATTTCTCTGTAACATGTGATGGTCTTTGATAGCATTTTACTAGAACTTCTTTCAAAATTGGAGGTAATGCTCTCAAACTCTGCCATGCATTATTAGTTAAGTTTATGTAATATTCTAAATTTTAATCCTTCATTGTTCTTTAACAAAGGTCACAGCATCTTCCCTGGGAGTGGGTACCATCTTAAGAAATCACTTTCTTTGCTCAGCCTTCAGAAGAAACTTCATCAGTTCAAGTTTTTCCATGAGGTTACACAAATTCAGTCATATTTTTAGGGTCCATTTCTAATTCTGATTCTTTCTATTTCTGCCACATATGCAGTTTCTTCCTCTAACGAAAGCATGAATCTCTCAAAGTCATCCATGATGGTGGGGATCAATTTCTTCAAAATTACTGTTAACACTGATATTTTGAGCTCCTCCCAAGAATCATAAATGTCCCTAATGACTTTGGAAATGGTCTATCCTTTCCAGAAGGTTTTCAATTTACTTTGCATAGATACTTCAGGGGAATCATCATCAATCTATGGAAGGTATAGCTTTACAAAATGTTATTTCTTAAATAATAAGGATTAAAAGTCAAAATTACTCCTTGATCCATCAGCTGCCTAATGAATATTGTGTTCATACACATGAAAACAACATTCATCTCCTTGTATATGTCCATCAGAGCTCTGGAGTAACCTGGTGCATTGTTACAAATCAGTACTATTATTTTGAAAGGCACCTTGTTTTTCTGAGAAGTAGTTCTCAACAGTGGGCTTAAAATATTCAGCAAAACAAATATACTGTCATCAGGCTTTGTTGTTTCATTTGTTGAGAATAGACATAATATATTTAGCACAAATATTAAGGGCCCTGGGATTTGGGGAATGGTAAATGAACACTGGCTTCAACTTAATGTCACCTGATGCATTAGCCCTTAACAAGTTGGTCAGCCCCATTCTTTGAAAGATTGAAGACAGGTATCCTCTCTAGCTATGAAAGTTTTAGGTAGTCTTTTTTTTTTTTTAAGACAAGGTCTCACTATGTCACCCTCCATAGAGTGCTGTGTCATCACAGCTCACAGCAACCTCAAACTCTTGGGCTTAAGCAATTCTCTTGCCTCAGCCTCCCAAGTAGCCGGGACTACAGGTACCCACCACAATGCCTGGCTATTTTTGTTGTTGTTGTTGTTATTGTTGTTGCAGTTGTCATTGTTGTTTTAACTGGCTTGGGCCAGGTTCAAACCCACCATCCTCAGTGAATGTGGCCAGCACCTTACCCACTGAGCTACAGGCACTGCCTGATAGTCATCTTTTTTTAATATAAGGCATATTTTCAATATTGTGTCTACCTTGAAAATATGTTCTTTAATGTAGTCATCCGTAATTTTAGAACTTCTGGATAACTTGGTGCTATTTCTCCATCAACACTTGCTGCTTCATCTTGCACTTTTATTTCATGAGTACAGCTTCTTTCCTTAAACCAATCTCTGCTAGCATCAGACTTTTCTTCCACAGATTCTCACATCTCTCAACCTTTACAAAATTGAATAGAATTAGAGCTTTGCTCTAGATCAAGCTTTGGCTTGAGGGAATGTTGTAGTTGGCTTGATGTTCACTTCAGCTTTCTCTGTAGCAACAGTAAGGCTATTTCACTTTCTTAGTGATGCATTCACTAGAGTAGCACTTTCAACTTCCTTCAAGAACTTTCCCTTTACATTTACAACTTGCCTGTTTGGCATAAAGGTTCAAACTTTTGACCTATCTTGGCTTGCCACTTGCTTTCCTCAGCAGGCTTAATTATTTCTTTTGATTTTAAACAAGAAATCCGTGACTCTTCATTTGAACACTTAGAAGCCATTGTAGGGTTATTAATATTATAATTAATTATAATATGATGATTAATTATAATTATAATAATGGATCTAATATTTATACTGTGTATCTCAAGAAATAAGGATACCTAAAGAGAGGCAGAGACAGTAGACTATGGCTGGTCAGCAGAGAAGACAAAACACACACAATATTTATCAATTAAATTCTCCTTCTTATACAGGCATGGTGCCCCAAACAACTGAAACAGTAACATCAAAAATCATTGATCATAGATCACCATAACAGATATAATAATAATGAAAAAGTTGGAAATACTGAGATATTTACCAAAATGTGACACAGAGACCTGAAGTAAAACATGCCGTTGGGAAAATGGTGCCAACAGATTGGCCCCGTGCGAGGCTGCTGCATACCTTCAGTCCCCACAAAGGCAACGTTTGTGAAGTACAACAAAGCAAAGTGAGGTAAAACAAAGTTTGCCTGTCTGTACACTGTAAAAACCACATACGGTTAGATTCCAAATGTTAGAAAGGCTGCTGCTAACTTGGAAAGCGTAATTTTCAGTGATCGAAATTTTATTTAGGGGTAAAGACAAGGCCCTATGCTAATAATTTAGTTTTGGGTATCTGCATCCCTGAAGCAAGGACTCTTTACTTACTCAGCCTTGTTAGAAACTCTGTAAAGACAGAATTATTATTCTGAAAGGGTGGTAACTAAAGGATTGACTGATGAAAGTAAAAATAACTGTAAGAATCCCCAAGTGTGTCCTTCAGCTTGTTCCGAAGAAAATGTTGACACTTGGGGTGTCTTTTGTGAAACACCACAAAAAACTTAGGTGTCTAATGTCCTCATACAAATGTGAGATAATTTTACTAGGAAAAGTAAGTATCTATTGCATGCCAGAATATGCTACCACTACCAAGACCATATATTTGCATTAAAACAATGGGTTAGTTTGATTACATCAGTATTTTTTTATTATTTATATAATTTATTTGTTTTGCCATTTACAAAAATATAGAAGCAGGAAAATAGCAGTTAGGAAAGGTTAAAGAAAAATTGAATGGAGGCAAATTTGGAGTTCAGATTCTTAAGTGTCAGGTAAAACCCAATATTATTTAATTTTATCAGGAGAAAAACTGGACTAATCCTTAAAAATTTAGTGCGTCTTAAGGAATAGCTTGGGAACTATGAATCTAAAGTATTTTCTACATTTTATAATGATGCAGACAAGCTCCAGGAAGATGAACAACCCACTCAGTGGTATCCTGTCATCAGAAAACTAGCGCCCAGGTGTCTAGCTGCCAGGCCAGATTATTAGCTTTCTTTTCCCTATCTCAGGACCTGTGCAATACGAAACTATGTAAGTGTTTTTTTGTTTGTTTGTTTGTTTTTTCTCAGTTTCATACCCATTGCTGGCTCAAAGGTTATATACAGACTTAATTTCACTAAGCACGAACATGTCTGTGCCAGTTGTATACCCCTGTTCTTAGTGTACTAGTAAATCCATTTCTCCACTTCCTAACAACAGTCAATGTGATCAAGCTGTCAAGGGACTTCTCCAGATTCTTCCTTCCACCTTTTTTCTTTTTTTTCTTTTTTTTTTTTTTAGATTAACAGTAAGTTCATCTCCAAGGGCAAATTGGTCTAAGCAAATTTCTCTTTGCTAGATAAATACTTTTCGAGCATTCTTGAAGTTAAAGTTTGGTGATATGACACACTTCTGATCAATGAGATACAAGGTGTGAACACTTAAAGATGAAAAGCTAACAAGTTACAGAAAGAATAAGGGCTGAGGGCATTGCTAGATTCTTGCAGCAACCTTGGGCCACCTACCTATAGATTCATCATGAGGTATTTACATGTTCTGAGGACATAGACCAGTTATTAGATGGATATTCTGTCCCTTATAATGTAACGCAAAACATTGACTGATATGCTTGTACTTATACCATTTTCCAGCTTTAGCCAACCCAATGACTTTAAATTGGTAGCTTACTTTTTTTATTAATTTGACTTAAATGTCTCTATTATACCGTTACTGACTACTCAATTTTCATCTCCTGTGAATTTACATGTGTTGCCTATTTTTCTATTGAAGAATTGCTTTTATTTTTCAGATATTAATTTTGTTGCCTATCTGCTAGTTATTTGCATTATCTTTGTTAAAGAAATAGAACTTGATTTTGATACTGTGAAATTTACACTTCTTATGATTTGTGCTCTTTTGTCATGCTTAAAATTTACTTTCCCATTTCATGGCCACAAAAACAATCTAAATTTTCTTCTATTTTTTTTAACTTCACATTTAGATATTTAATCCAGAAGATTAAGAGAGTTTACTTGATTCTGATCTTAGCAGGAGATATACACAGTTAGTCTATCTGCTCACTAAGAGACCGTGTCAGCTCCTCATTAGTGGTGTCATCATTATCTGAGACAGTGTTAGCATTTGGTCTCGGGTCTGTTGTCTGACCATCTAAGTGGTAGAATGTATCTCCATTTTTACTTTTAAGTCATTATAAACATAATTTATTTACTAATTTTAGTATAAGGTCTTCAAATTTCTCAAAAAATTCTACTAATGTTGATTAGACTGTCATTATACTGCAGATTAATTTGAAAAACATTTACATTTTTAATATCATCTATAAATGTAATTTAATTCATTTACTTAGTTTTTAAATTTATTTTAGTTTATCTTGATTTTATTTATTATTATTAGCATTTAGTTATTTCCCTTAACATTAAGTTTTTTATTTCCTTGAGAAAGTATTATAGTAAGGTTTTCATGCATTATTTTATTAGGTTATTTTTCATGTACTTTGTAGTTTTCATTCTTTCATAAATTTTTTAATGTTCTCTCCTCTTTTGTTTTATAGTCTTAGTTTGTATGAGTAGTGTTAATTTTTATAAATTTACCTTGCATGTAGGTTTTTCTATTTTTCATTAGTAATTGTTCATTTATTTCTGATGAATCTCCTATGCAAATAATTTTCATCTGTAAATAATTTTGCTTCATCTTTTTTAACTTTCATAGCTATTATTTCTTTTCCTTTTTTAATCATTGTCCTATACCTTCAGTATTAGATTCAAAAATAATGGTTCATCTTATAAGGGTACATGTGAATCTTTCTAAATGTAGACTATAAATGTCTTAACACAATAACTAAGAAAATGACATGAAGGCTATGTCAACCAGTTTGATGAAAATATTTCAAATTGTATATAAAAAATAACACACTGTACCCTATGACAATATTAATGTACACAGCTATGATTTAATAAAAAATAAATAAATAAAATAAAATAAAAATAAATTAATGCACTAGAAAAAAAAATAATAACTACTCTAGTTAGCATAATTCTTATGCATTGAGATTTTACCCAACACAAAAGTAAGTTTTGCAGTGCAGGGAAGAGCTAAATGTAAGAGAACTCTCATCACATTAACTATTCGAGATGAGAAGTTAGCTTGCCACAGCTTCATGGGAGCTGACAGAAGACACAAAATTCTTGAGTCAGAGACAAAGGAATTTGTTATTCATAACAATAGCAGTAGCCAGAGTATTAGTATAATCGCACATCGTAAATGACAGAGAGAGGCTTCACATACAATAGGATGCTTCAACTGGGGGAACCCTATCCTTAGTGAATCTGACACATTTGTAGCAGGCAGTAAACTAGACTGTACTTTGTCTACAGGGAGACCTGAGGCATTGCAAGGCTATGTGATGGCCTCCTGCAAGGCATTATCTCATTTTTTAGAATTCCCAACTGCTTTAACAATCCTGAGAAGTAGCCCAGCTGAAAAAACAGTCAGGGCCTTGAAATTTCGCACACTCAGTAAAATGTTTAATAGAGCCCAAGATAAACTGATTCTCCACACCACATTGTTGCCCTTCTTTAATAAAGTTAAATTCTCTACTAAGTATGAAGTTAACTTAAGTTTTTGTTATATAGACTACAATTTCAGGATATTTCCTCCCATTTCTGAGGGACTTATCATAAAGAAATGTTGAATATTTTTAAGCATGTTTGCTCTGTCTATTGAAATAACCATGTGGTTATCTTTGTTAGGCCATGAACATGATAAATTATGAGTATATAGTAAATACTTAATATTCTTACATTTGTAGGATAAATAGGACTTTATGGTAAGGTGTTTTTCCACACAACTCTAGATTTACTTAACTATTACTTAACAAGATTTTCATCTCTTTATTTAAAGTGAAGTGGGCTTATAATTTTTTTTAATGGACTGTCATTTTCTCTAGCAATTAAGGCTAGACTAAGCTTAAAAATGAGTAAGACAGGCTCTATTTTGTATGACAATATACTTTCTCCTTAAAATATGGCAGAGCGTACCTGTAAAATTTTGTGGCTGTGAGCATGGAAACTATAATTTGGTTTGTTGGCTTTTGTTGGTTTTGTCTTGGAGTTTGTTCCTAAGGAGGACTGATTAACTAATTTAATTGTTATTAGTAAATTCAACAATAGTCTTTATTCCTATAAAACTGCATTCACTTTGTCTAAATTTAGAATTTATTAATATAGAGTTGGGTGAATTTTTAAAATGTCTCATGCCCCCCCCTTTTCAGTATATATATATATATATATATATATATATATATATATATATATATATAATTTAGGTCTTGTTATTTTCACTCTCTATTCCATTGAGCTTTGCTCTTATTTTTATTTCCTACTTCTTGTGTCTTTGGGTTTACTCTGTTGCTCTTTTTCTAGTGTCTTATGTTGTATGCTTAGCACATTTGTTTTCAGTTATTCCTGGTTGCATATTTAAAGTTATAAATTTGTCTCTAAGTACTATGTTAGCTATGCCTCACACATCCTGAAAAATAATACTGTCTTTGGTTTTCAAGCATAAGTATTTCGTGGATTCCTTTATTATTTTCTCTTTTACAAAAATACTGATAGCATTTAGTTTCCCGACTTAAAAACTTCTTATTTTGTAGTTTTCATGTTGTCATTATTCCATATATTATTCTATAAATATTATCAAATTATGACCCAAAATATAGTCTGTAAGATGTTGGCTCATTCTTACTGAAACCTCTTGTGTAGCCTGAAACATGGTTGATTCAACATTAGCTCAAAAATGTGTATGTATTCTCTGTTGGATATAAAGTTATTTCTGTTGATAAGAGTATCACTACAGATATATATATATACATTAAATATTTTCTTTTTTCTCATGATTTGTCTTTAAGAGTTTGATATAGTTGTGTTAAAAACCTCTCAAAATAATTTTTCATTTATATACAACTTTTCACATTACTGTCTTTAATTCTTTGTCTATTTTCATCTATTGTTTATATATTTGATACATTTTATTATAAAGGATATAGTGTTAGGTACATTTAGGTTCATGATCCTTTTCCTAACTTAATCTGCTATTTAGTTCCAAAATAGAAGAATCTAATACATATCCACATTAAGGTGGGAAATGGATCAGAAAAAGGTTAGTTTTCTATAGTTTTAATGATCTGGCATATAGTTTTTAATATCTGTTAAGACTGTTCTTTGCATTTTCCTTTTCTTCTTTTTTAAATAGAATCAATCATCTTGTAGTATCATCTCCCAAGCTAATCAATAAAATATATAAAATCCAACATACTGACATGGATTCTGAAAGTAATTTAAGAGTTAAGTCCAATACTATAACTGTCACAAGGAGTTTCAAACAGTCCACAAGACTCCATGTAACACCTTATATTCACTTCCAAGGACTACATCCTCCTCCACTATAGTTATCACTATAAAAAAACCTTTCAAGTTCTCTTATCAAGGTTTCTATATGGTTGGTCTGATGGCTTTGAACAATTGTGGCAATTTGTAATATAGTAACTCCTTTCTTCAATACTCAGAAAAATCAAAGCATATAAAAACTATTTCTCTTGATGCAGTCTAGGATCAAATGAAAGGAAAAGGATTTTGGTCCAATATGGGAAGACTACTCTTTATCCAACAAATTTTAGAAGGAAAATGTTACTGAGGCCTATTTCTATGTGCATTATGTTATATACAGATGTATGAAAAAACATAAAATATTTTTCTATTTCACTATTTCATTGCATGTTTATTTAGAGACATTAAAAAATAAATATTCTTTTCTTAGGTTGTGAATTGACCAGGTATAAAAATTTAACCTTAAAATCTGTTGTAATCAAACATTTTAGATCCTGCCTTTGGAGTATGTCTTTAATTTTTCTATGTTGAATACTTGGAAACTGTGCAAATCATATATAGCAAATATTATTTTCTAAAAATAAGATTAACCTTGATTATCAATTGAACTTTTAATAAGCATATTGAATACCTAAGATTCCTATCATCTTATGGAACTGAATTATTATTCCTTTCTGTAAATCTTACCTCAATAGCATTTTGAAGCTCTATAAGTCATAGTCATGAAAACTCATTTTAATAGATAAGATCAATCAGTCGATCAAAAATTATTTATCAGTCCTTATCGACAATAGAGTAGCTATCATATGTTAGGTAACAAAAAGACACATGATGTCTCTCTGGCCTCAGAAAACTCATTCTCCAGTGGAAGTACAAAGTATGGTATTTAATAGTGAGAAACACACATGTAGCAGAGTGATTCATTAAAAATAGTCAATGTCAGCTCGGCGCCTATAGCTCAACCGGCTAAGGCACCAGCCACGTATACCTAAGGTGGCGGGTTCGAATCCCCAGCCCAGACCCGCCAAACAACAATGATGGCTGCAACCAAAAAAAAATAAAAATAGCCGGGCATTGTGGGCAGCGCCTGTGGTCCCAGCTTCTTGGGAGGCGGAGGCAAGAGACTTGCTTGAGCCCAGGTGTTGGTGGTTGCTGTCAGCTGTAATGCCATGGCACACTACCCAGGGGGACAGCTTGAGGCTCTGTCTCAAAAAAAAAAAAAAAGAAAATAGTCAATGTTTTCTTTTCAGACCTTCTGCCTGGTGCCCTTTTCCCCACCCTATCACCACCTGGGAGCACCTAGGGTTCTATTTGTCCAGAGCTACAGAGAAAAGAGATGACAAGGAAGGAGTTTAGAGCCAAAAAAGATCTTGATTGAGGTGAACCATAAGCCAAGTTTGTCATAAATAATGGACTTGGAAACAATTTGTGATAGGAGTACGACTTTTTTTTTAGTTTGTTTGCTTCCTTTTCATCTTAGATTTGGTAAAAATTCCATGGCTAGAGAAGTGAAGTGGATATTCAAAGGAAGCAAGACATGTAGAGATGAAGCTGTGAACACCCTTCGACATCCCAGCAAAGGGCTGGCCTGTGTAACAGGAGATGGTGGAAGGTGATATAACCACCATCTCAGTATGTAGAACCTTGGCACAAGATAATTGATTAGGAACCTGCTTCCCATCTTGAATACTGGAATGTGGAGATAGCTCTGTCTTAGAAATTCTTCGCCTCCCGTCCCTGTAGTCAGAAAATGTAAGTAGCAACGATGTTGCTGCATGAAATGTTCAGCAAAGAGAGAGCCCAGGCAGCTCTCTCAGTCTCCCACTGCAGAGGATCACTTGGGAGAGCAGCCAGTTTTCTGTTCCTTAAAAAAGGAGCAAAAGTGAGAGTGAATTTGTGTCCATAAACCTGACAGTATCTTCGGGGATTGACAAGCATATGCCAGAGAGGAATATGGCATAAACCAGAGATTGGAGTTAAGTGGAGATGTAGACTCTCAGCTGATATCAGTCAGGACAGTGTAAACAGTTCAAGACCAGAGTCTGCAGCCCCTGCTCCTCAGCCTCCTCCCAATACCTCTGTTCTATAATGCTGTTAAACATCTAGAAACTTAGATGTCACACTGGAGAAAAAAAAGGCAGTGTTTGGGGGGATCCCTAAATGAATAATTTACAGCTGAAGAAGCTAAGAAGACTTGGAATATCATACTAATCTTCCTTTCTTGGGACACAACTGGGGTGGGGGAAGGTGGGAAAATTAAAAGAGAAGCAAACTTTTACAATGGAAACAATGTTTTTTCTGCACCCTTAGAATTCATGGATATTTAGAGTTAAATGAGAAGAATTTTTCATGGTGTTTAAGTTGGTGCTTCTTGCCAAAAAATGTGAAAGATATAAAATTTTACTCTTCCTGTAAGTTAGCTTGTCAAAGTTGCATGGATGCTGGTAACAGAAACAAGACTCTTAGATCAGTGATGAGAGACCGTTTATTACCCCTCACTGTAACAGTGACCAGAATATCAGCATTTTTAGTGCCAGTTCCCTGCACCCCATTTCCTATAGGTAATAATAATGGGGTCAATAATGGGGTTACATTATAGGAGGGCAGCAATGATTCTAGGAAACCCAGATCTTTATATAATGAGTAGTAAACATGCCCACCCTTTGTCCTTTGCTCTGGAAGGAGACATTTTCTCTATTTTCAGAGCTATTCGCTATCAGTCATCTTGGAAAGAGAATTCAGAACACAGGACAATCCATGCCTTGCTCACAGGCATTGTAGAAACTTCAGAGATCCATAGGGATCTGTCTCCCTGCACTGTACCTATCAAGTGCACAGTAATTGTTGACTATACTAAAATTATTATTATATTGTGATCTCTCTACAACATCACTATTTTCTAACATATCCAACACTATTAGTTTGCAAAGACTTTGTCAGTAAGCATTTGATCCAATCCAACTCTCAAATCAGAAACTGCTTCATGGGCATGATTTTCTAAAACTATTAAAATTAGCTAAAGAATTGTTTTCAATCTGAATAAGATTTTCTGTGCACTAAATCTTTCAACAGAGAGAAAGGGCACTTTTCAGATGTTTTACATCATTTTAATAAAATGAAGAAATAATGTTCTACTTAAAACTACTATTTTAGTAATACACCATTAATTTACTTACAGTAAAGATTTACTCATCGATATACCCCATCCTCCCTGCACTTGTTGGCAGGGATGCCTCTCAGTCTATCAGTTCAAGTAATTTGAACATACGCATGTAGTTTTCCAATATGTCAGTGATTACTCTTAAGGATTAGGAAAATTCTGTGTTTTGGAACTAGTTTTTGTGTATTCTCCCAGCTTCTACTGTTCCCTTCAAAGAAAAAAGCACTGTAGGAGTATTCTTATAGGAAAAAATTGGATTTTCCTAAATTTTAAGTACCTTCTTTCTCTTTTAAGGCCTAACTTAGTAATGATTTTAGTATCTTACTTGATAACCAATTTCTGTCAGCAGGGTCAAGGACAAAAAGTTCAGAGAGCCTTGTAATCAATTAGAGTGTGTCTGCTTTGCCTAGAACTGAATTTTGGTATCATCTTCCTCGGTAGGTATAGAAAATATCTAGAAAAAGAAAGGTAACACCATGTTTATATTATTTAAATAACAAAAATAGACTATTACACTTTCAACAGTTCTATCCTAAATTCTTTCAGGTGAATTTTAACCCCTCTGGTGGCTTGTTGTGTTTGGTCTTTGATTAAAGAGTTTATCTAATGAAATAATACTCATGATGTTAATCCGTAACATTATCCTTATAGGTCCATTTAAATTATACTTTAATTAGACATAGTATAAAATGTACCCTAGTACATTAAAATGTACTCCTTATCTAATAAAAACCATAATATGCATAAAAGAGTAAGGCATATTGAAAAAAAGAGCAAGTAAATTTCAGGGGTTAATTAAATACTGTTTTGTTAGTCAATAACTAAGAAATACACCATATGCATTGATTAAAAATGGACATTTTTGGGTAAGATTTAGAAAAGACAATTCAATAATGGCAATAATTTTTCCAAGTTATCATTCCTCAAAAAATAATTCTAGATCTTGCAGTTAGACAGTGTCATAATTTTCAGAAAAAAAAAAATCTCAAAACCAATAATATAAATTAAAGGACTATAAAAATAAAGGGAACAAGAGATTTAGATCCTATAAAAATAAAGGGAACAAGAGATTTAGATCAGCTAATTGTGTGATGTACCCTGGAGGTGTTATTTTAAATAATATCAATGTTTTAATTTTAATTTTAACTTTGATATTATTCTCACTATCAAAGAAAAAAGTTCAGAATGTATAGAAGAATACGTGTTTGCTTTAGTGACATATTTATGATGACTGACTTTCATCAACAAGGACATTCAAAACTTTTAAAGATTTTTTTTTAATTCTACAAGAAAATCTTTGTCTGAACATATCGATAACACTATTTTTATTAAATCTGCTGCCCAGAGATATTGCCAGAAACTGAAGTCAGAATGATGTTTGAAAAGAGTAAAAAAAGGGAAAAGAAAACAAGGATGACAGTTATAATTTTATTAAAAAAATAAGAACTCATACTTTCTTCCCAAACTAGGAACTATCTGATATATCAAAAAGAGTTAACTGACTCATACCAGCATTTCTCAGATTGTAAGAAACATTAACAGGTGCCAAGGGTAGGGTTTTACATTTTTATTTTAAGACTAAAGATATGAAACAAATATTGCATATTATTATGAATTGAATTGTCCCCTCAAAAAACTCTTATCTTGAAGACTTAATCCTTAATATGACTGTATTTAAAGATCGGTCTTATAAGGAGGTAACTAAAGCTAAATGAAGTAGGAAGGATGTTCTATTCCTTATAAGAACAGGAAGACAAACAGAAGATGTCACAGAAAAGGACATACTCAGGACACAGAGGCCTTCAGCAAGCCCAGGATGGCGGCCTCAGGAGAGACCAGACCCCCTCACACCCATCTTGGACTTCTTGTCTCTTGAACTATGAGAAAATGCATTTCTATTTTGCAAGCCATCGGCCTGTAGTATTTCATTAAGGCAGCTCCAGCCAACTGAGCTGCACGCGGCTAGAAAGATTTTTGATACTACATGATAACCTGCATTTGAGAAAATCTATGTTCATCTTAAGGATGTCTAGAAGTTGTCCTCAAGACACTTGTTTCATTTTGCTCTTTTAATCATTTTGCTCTTAATAAGAATTTAGTTTTTCTGATGTGTTAACTTTTGTTCTCGTAAAATGTTTAAGTATGTCCCTGAGTCAGACTTCTATGGCTTCTGCTGCAGCTAATTTATCAGTCCTGTGTTGTTTCCAGTCTGCTTTAATCCAATGTCTGTGTCACCTCTGGTGTTCTCTCAATCCTATATGCTTTGAAAACGATCCTTTCTAACTCTTCTTGGGAAATTATAATTTACCATGTCTAAAATGCAGCCGCATTTTCAGAAAAATCCATTCATTGCAATGTTACATGAACGAACAACTGACAAATAATGACAACTAACTATGTCATTTTTCTTCTCTTCTTGCTTCCCAATTATCCTTGCATATACATTTTTAAGCAATGTTTTCAAAAGGCATTGCTTGATATAAATGCATCTTAGACTGGTTTCTCCAGATCAGAATACCAATTATTTTAACTTAATGTAATTCACTTCACTCCAATTCCTTTTAACAAAGTATGTATAATGCTCATCTAGAATGCTCCAGAACATGTCTTGACCATGATTGCTCTGCCCGTTGTTTTAACCACAGATGACCCGAAGAACAGCAACTCCTTTTAGTGGTCTGACAGTTTCCAAACTCTTCTTTCTGCTAATCCACAGCAAGTTCATTTGTTCATCTCACACACACACACACACACACACACACAGAGTGGATGATAATACTTGCATGTCTCTATTCCTTTTAGCAGTGAACCTTCAGCCACCAGGGATACATGAATTAACTTTTCCATATCAAACCAATGCTAAGTCAATATTTCTTAAGAAAGGAATGTCAACAGAAGAACGTCACTTCCAAATGGTTCAGAGTTTCTATCCTAGCACAACTGTTCTTCTTTCTCCCTTAGCTGGAACTACTATTTTGTTCCTTAGGCACCCATGTGTATATGCCACCATAATGTAAAAAGCGATGCCACCAAGAGGACTAAAAATGTACTGAGAGGCCAGCTTCCAACTCTCTCAAAGGTTTTTGGATGTGCTTATAACAACTAAAGGACACTAGAGTCACTTAAAAATGCTATTTACCCCCTAGTGCAACAAGACAAAAAGAATGAACAGCCAGTGTTCACACGATTAGTTCTATCATAATAAAGAGCCTTAGCACCATGGCAGACTTTTCAGATCAATAAAATGTGTTTACTTTTAAGTAGATCCAAGCTATATGGGTGATGCCAGACATTTTTGTAACAAGTGCTTCCCTGCATTTCTGCCAGGAAAATAGAAATGTGGTCTGAATCATTATAAGGTACTTTCAAAAACTGTTGGAACTCTCAGGGAGCATCATTTTTAACAAGTTTTTAATCAATTCAATAGAAATCTATAGCTTTCCTAATGATAAAAAAGTAAAGCATTAAAAAAATCCCAATTTTCTCTTTGAATAAGTGACTATAATTGACTTCTTAGTATGTACCAACGGAAACATTATTTAATCCTCATAGCATATGAATTAAAACAATTATGTGAGGTGGGTGCTATTATTGTCTACATGTGGGAAACATTGAGGGTTACACAACTGGAGAAAATGACTTAAGATAAAAGCAGTGACATGCTGACAGAGGACTTGGGGAAGCTCCTACCCCAGGGTACACAATGAGGGGCTGCCTTTATAGAGTGAGCATTTGAAAATGATAATAAAAGCAGGGAAATGTCAGTTTTCTTTATATTATGACTGTGAACTGATGGTGACAGATATTCTTCCAAGAAATAAAAATTTAGGGAACATTTTTAGACTGTTGGTGGGACTGCAAACTAATATAGTAACGTTGGAAAGAAGTATAGAGAATCTTCAAAGAATTCAAAATAGACCTTCCACTTGATCCTGCAATCCCATTAGTAAGCATCTACCCAGAAGGAAAAAAAAATCATTTTATCATAAGGACATTTGCACTAGATTATTTATTGCAGCTCAATTTACAATCACCAAGATGTGGAAACAACCTAAATGCCCATCAACTTAGGAAAGAATTAACAAACTGTGGTTTATGTATACCATGGAATACTACTCAGCTACAAAAAGATGGAGACTTTACATCTTTTGTATTAATCTGGATGGAGTTGAAACACATTCTTTTTAGTGAAATATCATGATAATGGAAAAGCAAGAATCCAGAGTACTCAGTACTAATATGATGCCAGTAGACAATCTAATACACACCCACATAAGAGAAAAACTCAATTTGAGTCAGGGGGAGAGGGGAAAAAGGAGGGTGATTTATGTGCCTTCACTAAATGGGCACAATGTCAGGGTACAAGGCACACCTCCTGAGTATGGGACCCAGATACAACAAGGGCTTTACCTAACAAATGCAAACGTTGTAATCTGTTGTCCCCCCAACGAGAGCTGAGTTTTAAATTAGCTCACTTCCATCCTTTACTCTATGATAAACATTGTTTTCCACATGATCAACTTAAAGCAGAAAGCACTAATCCTGTCCGATGTGCGCTAAACTCAAGAGTATCACACGCCAGTAACAGAGGACGTGCCTCATGCATCACCGCCACCGCACCCCACCAAATGAAGCATTCTTACTCTCTCCAGTGAAACTGTGGGTTTTCCCCACAGTCTGCATTACCTAAATAAATTGACTGGCTAATTAATAATTAATAGGTGAAATGGGATTATGAATTAAATGGAGATTTTAAGAGCATCTGATGTTACATAGCATTTTACTATAGGGTTTTTGATCACCTACATCATGGTCTGCAAAGAACTCTTTTTCAATGAAGGGTTCTGAAGAAGCCAGAAATATAAGAAGGTCTGGTGAAAACACATCACATCATCATTAATTGGGCCAAAGCACAGCTATCCTTCCAAATGCATGAATCATGGAGAAAGGAGGAAGCTTAAAGTCCTGGTTTGAGCAGAGTCTCCATCAAATATAAAATTATCATGTTGATGTGCCTTTTTCAACTCTGTGTTGACTCTTCAAAGATTTTAATAATCCTCCCCTCTGCAGTTAGGTCATATCTAAAGACTATTGAGATGGAAGGTCTGGAAGGAGCGATGCCTGCATCAGCTTTAGGGGCTCATCTTCCCGGATTGCGCTTTTGTGGTGGTAAAAAGCAATGTCACTGAGTGGCTGAGGCAGGATCTCAGTGGCTAACGAGGGAATTCTCCCGTCTTCTCCTGTGCCTTCATCTCCCAGTGCACAGACCTCCTGAATAGGAGATATCAGCCTCCGATATCTACAGCTGATAATCCCAACCCACAAAACTGATTAGTCTGTGTAAATCTCTTCTGCACTCTTACATTACAGTAGAGGCTTCTTTGCTTTGTCCCAGAGTCTTTTACTCTTTTTTTTTTAAAGACCTAGCACTATTTAAACTTACTTCGGAATTATCTCCAAATTATCTCTCCCAAATCTCTAAAGGACTAGAGAGGAATTTAACTATTTTTGTATTTCATACTGTACACTATTCACACTGATTCCTCCTCTGTCTGTGCTCTTTAATTTCCTAACTATCACTGAAAATGTGGAGCCTTACCCTGAGCAGCCATAGAGTGCTGGTCTACGCAGGGCCTGGACTCAGTTTCCTCTCACTCTCTGGGTTATCATGTGTACATTTTGCATTTTGTTACTTGGGTGGTCACTCCAAATTGGGATAGAGGATAGTTTGAGGATGGGTTACCCTATCATTTCTGGAAATCTTGCTCTCTCCATTATGTAGTTAGGGAGGAAAGCTCCCTGCAGTCTTATTCATCCCCTGGGACATTACCTACAGGCCTGTTGGTTCCAGTTGGGTAGCTGACCCAACAAAGCTAGTCAGAGTACCTATCTGTAAAACTATGAATAGCTTAAAGAGATTATATTCTCCTCTGGAAATGGTTTAAAATACAGAACATAGAGAAAACTTGTCTAAAGCTAAATAGAGACCCATTTTCTGTATGCAGGCTTGTGAGCTCATATGGCTGGTCACGAGGAACTCAGAGAGAAGACTGAAGCCATCATGGAGGGAGAGTGGGAGACAGAGACAGACACTGAACTGGGGCATGATGCTGGTGTAGAAGAAGTGCGCCATTAATGTTAACTGAATTCATGAAAGAACGTGAGATTCCAAACAGCTTTTCAGACCCTGATTCTAATATCTTCCTAAGGTCTGAGAGGAATATATTATATTCGTATGACAATAAACTGTCTGTTTTAGCTAGGTCACATTTTTTACCCAAAAGACTAAAAAAGAAATATCGTTTGTTCCTATACACCTGTTAAGGTCAAAATGAGCTGAAGAAATCAATGTGGTAATATTTACAAATCCCTTTCAATTTCAAGTCCATAGAACAGGCAATTTGCTTCTATGTGACTTTACAGATTAGCGCCAAAGATTCTCAAACCCACACAAAGACATTTACCTACAGAGGGACTATCCTGGGAAAACTACACACACACATATGGTATGCCTATCTTTATTATTTATGTATCCATTTATTATCCTATTCAAAGATAGAATCATTTTGAGTAGATATTGGGGCCCTCCTTAAACTGAAAGTCTATAAAATGGGCTCAGAACTGTCCTATTTTATTTGTGATTAAATGTTTTATCATATACAAATTACAAACACCACCCACCTTCCTGTTATTTTTTTCACGTTGAAGATCATAAGACAGTCTAGGGCAGTGTTTCTCAATGAGAAAATATTTTGTACCCAACAAGACCTTGGCAACCTCCTGAGACATTCCTGCTTGCTGCAACCTGGGGGAGGGGATGTTACTGGCATCTTGTGGGCAGAAGCCAGAGGTGCTACGACACATCCAGCCATCATGCACAGGACAGCTTCCCATGACAAAAATTACCCATCCCAAAATGCAGTAGCGCTGAGCTTGAGAAACCACCCACCCTGAAGTGCTGGACGAGAGTGAACTAACATAGACGTCCCATTGTGATGTGGACCTCCATGGAGGCTGAGTCCCTTAGCCACACTCTTCCAAGAAACACTTTATGACCCTAAAGAACAACAGAGCTAATAGACCTCTGTATAGATGGCAGGAAAACCACATGGCAGACAAACCTCAAGACAGGATAATCACCAGGACTTCCTGACAGAGATTACAAGACTAATTTCAAACAAAGCATTAAAGCTTCCTGCAGCTTTGTCTCTGCATGTGAAAGAAAAACCAGCACCACCAGAGAAGAAAAACTCCCAGCGACTTCTCTGACTCTGCTCTGGCTCAGATACTGACAGACCACAAGCCCCATCTGTGGCAGGGTCCTCAAACCCAGAGACGGGTGCAGGTGTGGCTGGGTCTGTGGCTGCTCCTCACGCTGAATGAGTTCTGAAACGCTGTCTAAGATCCAAGTCCATTATTTAAAACTTTAACACACCAATTCACGTAAATTACTACAGCTAACTTTAATTCAAACTGACAAACAGTTGGAAATAAAAGATAATTTAATAACATTCTACTTAGTAAACATTAATTTTTTTAGATTTATGATTTTTTAAAGAAATTAATGTGAACACACCTACAATGAATGCACCGCACAGAATGTCATAACATCATTAATCCATTTTATTAGCCTGATGAATGTTAATCATCACAGCTTTACCAGCACACTAAAATAAACAAGAGCCTCTTTGTAGGCTCTACCTCAGCGATTTTCGAACTCTAGGCCATAGAGCTATTCATGTGGGGTTGTCAGTCTCTGCGTGTGGACAGCTCACAGCCTCTAGAATCATATCTCCATTATACTGTTTTGTTACATATAGTTGCTAGTGTAATTAACAAAGCAAATATTTTGTAAAAAATCATTGAATTAATGCTAATGTACATTTTATCAATAGGTGGTAGAATCCAGTTATAATCAACTCTGCAGAGACTTTTTTGTTTTTTTAAGAATAGTTCTTATCTTCAGAGTGCTAAGAACCACGATCTGATGCTAGGAAAGTTGAATTTCTGCTTATGTTCCTTGCATTTATGTAAAAAAGTCAGCTAACCATAGGATATTTCTTCTGATTCCACTTTTGCTTACTGTGGCATTCATAGCACAGCTGTCCAAATCCACCTTGGAATTCATATTCTCCTCCAAGATCAAAGTTGAGTGTGCTTAGCTATGGGCTTTGTTGATCCATTCTTCTTGAACTTCGTTTGGGCCCATAATTACATGCCCAATATAGAGAAAAATGTCAAGAAAGAAACAGATTTCAATTTCAAGCTTCAGAGGAGTTCTGATAATAAAAATGTGGTGAAAATGATGAAAAACTACCTTGACTGATGTGCTCCTGTTTTTAGGGACAATGTACTATGTGGTGGCTGAGAGAAAGGATATATGTCAATTCTGAGATTAGGCCTTTGCTAGGGAGTTGTCATTTTTCAAAAGGAAAAGCTCCCTTTGATGTAGGAAAAATGTCCAGCCATGCTACTTGCTATGCAAAAACAGTGGGATTGCTCTCTGCATGCCAGAAGCAGGGCAAGGGTACAGCCCCCCACTGCCGGGGCCCATTAGCATCTTTTGTCATAATACACGGCAAATGGACCAGTAACTACCCACTGCCAATTAGAGTGATGATGAGCCAGCCTAAAATAGGCAGGTGAGCAGAATAAGTGCCCCTGTGGTTTGTCAATTACCTAAATTATCTGCAGTAGTTTTAGTGCACAGCCACCGTGAATACAAATACAAAACACTCTAGTATTCAGGGAGGTAGGTGCCGCTTGGTGTCAAAAATCAGAGAGAAAATAAGCAGGATTTTCAGAAACGGAGTTCTCGCAATTGCAATGTCCAGTTTCACCCAGATGGAATGCTAGCCTGCGTTTTGTTTGATAATTCTGTCTCCTCTAGGAAGGACTCTCAAAATGCTGACGCGTCAGTTCTGTGTTCCATGCCACCAATCAATTGCACAGATGATTCCCAGCGATTCTCACTAAGTGGACATTGGAGCAAATCTACCACACTGAATGAAAAGTTAGTATCGGAAGACCTCAAATAAATGAAACTATTTTTATGAGAAAAAAATCATTTACAGTAGGTATTGGGAGAAACAAGGAAGAAAAGGCAAGAAAGGGACTTACAATTCCTGTCATTGCCTCAAAATAGAAAGAAAGATCAGAAAAGAAATCAACGGCGTCCTCCGTTGCAAACACTTTGGGACAATTATGAAATGCAAGCGATAGCCTGTGAAAAGCTCCATCTTAGAATGCCCACTCTGGAAACGTCTCCACCAGTGTCAGCCGAGACCACTTTCAGTTTCCCATTGTTCTCACAGTTGTGTAAGACTGCGACCAGGAACAAAATGACAGAGCGCAAAACTATTTTAAGGGCAATGCAATATTTTCTAGTGAAAAAAAAGAGGTGTTTAACATTTCCGTCTTTCAGAAAATTGCACACATAGTAGCCCTCGAATTTGGGTACATGATCTAATGCCACTATAGTCATTTTTCAATCAAACTTCATAAGAGTTTAGCACGTGGTAAGTGATTTCAAAAGAACAGTCCCAAACTCTGTGGAGGGTATGCATGGTGGCTGTGCTTAATGATATCAGCAGCAGACAGGAATTTGAGTTCTATTACTCTGGTATTGAACTAACGTGTGATCTCTGACAAGTCACTTAATCTTTCATCTCTCTTGACTATAACAATAGTTTATCTAAATTATAATAGCAGATAATAACCCCTTGCTCAAAGTACTATGGTAAGACTTGATCAGTTGTCATCTGTGAAGCACTATTAAGGTCTTTGGATAAAATGTATTAGTTCTCAGCATTCATGGTATTTACCCATTAACAAGATTTCCCTGCATCACAGTCAATATACTATCAGTTTAAGACACATATGGGACGCTCGGAAGGTCCAGGAAGGGAATAAGCATTTTACTGCTTCTTGCACACACTGGCGTGGTACAAACTAGTTCTACTTTATAGAATATGCAATATAGTTACTAAATTCCACACTGACTGTTTTATTATGCTAATTGATAATCTAGTGTGCTCCAAAGATTAAAGAAAAATGAAATTAAACTGAAAAATCAAAGGGTAACAACTTTATAATGCCTCTTTAATTTAGCGAAATACAATTAAAGTCACACAGTGATAGAATTGACTGTGAATACTAAGATGACTATAATTGACAAAGCAAATGTTACAGAGCCAAGCTGGATAAAAGCGAAGGAAAACGCCAATAAACCCAGAGCCACAAAATAAACTGTAAAACATCCATAGATGTCACCAGAAAAGATCTTCTGAAGATGCTATGTCACTAGAAAGTGGGTTTTTTTTTTTGTTTTTTGTTTGTTTGTTTGTTTGTTTGTTTTTTATTGAATGGTAACCATGTACATTAATGCATTTCTGGGGTACAGTGTGGTGTTTTCACATACAATTTGAAACATTTCATCAAACTGGTTAACACAGCCTTCATGTCATTTACCTAGTCATTGTCCCAAAACATTCATATTCTTAGAAAGGTTCACTTGTACCCTTGTAAGATAAACCACAGAAGTGTTCCCTCCAATCCCCCTCCCTCCACCCATTCCCCCCTCCCCTCTCCCTCCTCCTCCTTGTATTCTTAGGCTATTAGGTTTCATATAAAAGGTATAAATTAATTTCATAATAGTGGTGTGTACATTGGATACTTTTTCTTCCAGAAAGTGTTTTTGAAACCAGATAAAAATGCAGTTTTTTTTCAGCAAAAGCAGTCCTAAGAGGAAAATTTATCGCTTTAGATGCCTACATCCAAAAAACAGAAAAAGAGTGCATCAACAAACTCATAAACCATCCTATGGAATTGGAAAAAGAAGTACAATCTAAGCCTAAACCCAGCAGAAGAAAAGAAATATCCAAAATTAAATCTGAGACTAATGGAATTGAAAACAAAAGAATCATTCAGAAAATTAACGAAACAAGGAGTTGGGGGTTTTTTTGAAAAAAATAAATAAAATAGATAAACCTTTGGCCAAAATGCACACTTTTTAAAGATAACACATTCAGACAAGGCATGGTGGCTCACTCCTGTAACACCAGAACTCTGGGAGGCTGAGACAGGCAGATCACCAGAGCTCACGGTTCCAGACCAGTCTGAGCTTTATAGCAAGACCCTTTGTCGTCTAAAAATAGCTGGGCATTGTGATGGGTTCCTGTAGTCCCAGCTATTCTGGAGTCTGAGTCTAGAGAATCACTTGAGCCCAAAGGTCTAAGGTTGCTATGAGCTGTGACGCTGGGGAGGGGGAGGGGGGAGACAAAGAGAGACTCTGTCTCAAAAACATAAACAAATAAATAAATAAAAATAACACATTCATTATTGTCTTAGAGAAAAAACATCATGCTGAGAAAGAATTAGACTTTAGTAAGCCTATTTGAATTACTTGATATTTATAAATACATTGGACTCAATATTAGGCAATATTTAAATAAATACACACACAAGACATGCATGAGCACAGTACCCATGTGTGTGTGGTGGGCACTCTCACGCACACACACACGCACGCGCACGCACACAGACGCGCATGCACACACACGTGCACACACACGCACGCACACACACATGTACACACACACGCACGCACGCACACGCACGAGGTCTATGGATACAGCATATGATTTAAATGCTCACATAGTAACTTGAGGGAGTTTCCCTTACGAAGCCAACAGGGTCTAGCTTTTTCTGTGTCACAGTTTCACAAATGAGGTTCTATACGTGATTGCAGCCTAATACTTAGTAAGGGGTGGTAAATGGGCACAAAATCTTAACTCAGCAATTGCACAGCAGCTTTAAAATACTTGCTAAATCCCCCTTCTGGGAATTTAACATTCCGAAGACTGTTTTCTTGCCTCCTCAGACTTTCCACCAAAAGGAACCTGGAAGGGCGGAGTAACCTACGTCAAAGACGAACTATCTCCAACGGGTAAATTTTAAATGAATGCAGATGTTTTCTTTCACTCTCCATGTTTCGTCTTAGACATACGCTTTTCCTCAAATCTTTAAGTTGAAATCGAAACTCTAGGATAGCAGCATATCACGTCACCCCTACACCTGCCTGTACAGACCACAAGCAAAGATACACACCTATAAATAGAAATTGTAAAAAGTAACATGAGTAATCAAACAGGGATAGTGTGAAAATAAGTGGGAAATTCTTATTTGGACATAACAGCATCTTTGAGGAGCAGGTTTGTGGGAGAGTGGGCAGGGAGGGGCAAGGGTAACTGGAAGTTGATCTGAGACCCTTTTTTCTAATGTACACATTTACTTTTAATTGGCTTACTCATTGTAGCACTGTGAGTTTTAAGAACACATATGCCATGTTTTAGCAGAACTGACTGTACCAGCTTTCTCTATATAATGGGATTATGGATGATATTTTAAGATAAACCGTCTCTCTTTTTTGAATTTTTACAATGTTTGTACTACTTTTCTGATTAGAAAAGTTAAAAAGCTGCTAACATTGTTTGCAGAAAACAGGATGCAGTTGCTTCCTCAAGTCCGAGTTTTCCCATCACTCATAAAACCTTGCTCAATATGTAAGACTTACATGATTAAAATACAAAAGGAGTATTTGTGTTTGTAAGCACTGGGGTCCCAGAAGCACCCACCTTTTTGGATGCTTTTGAACAATACATCTATAGCTTTCATGAGAAAAAGAAAATTTTAAAAGCAACACTTAGTGCCTGCTGAATGTATCAGTTGGAAATTTCATGGAGGCTGCTCCCAGCTAAAAATAATAAAACATTCTGGATTCAGGATGACACTTTTTAAAAGTAGCTGTGTATCTTCTGGACCTGAGTGCCAGAAATAGCATTAAAACCATTGATAATGCAAAACTCCTCCTCCACAACTAATGTTCATCATGTCTGCCAAGGACATCAAAGGGAAAATAAATTCTTACTCCTCTAACAATATTTCCAGAAGGAAGTCATCATCAACAGAAATGATGCACGGGAGTAGGGTGATGGCAGTCAGAATTTATGTGCCAGTCTGCTTATACGGGTCCTGCTCAGCCGGGTTTCTTCAGAGCCTGGCCTCCTCTGTCAAAGGGCCCATATTGGCCACCATCACTCATTCAAGGATGGACCACCCACTGACAAATGAAAAACAACCCCAATAACTCTCTCTCTCTCCCTGCTTCCCTCTCTCTCTCTCTCTCTCTCTGTGACGCGCTCTCTCTCTCTCTCTCTCTCTCTCTCTCTATATATATATATATATATATATATATACACACATATATATGTGTGTGTGTGTATATATATATTTACTGTCTATATGTAAATATAGAAATGGTGGAGTCAACATCAAATTTTGCCCAACTTTTAATCTCTTATAGTGTATTTTTAAATTATACTATACACACCTTCTAAAGAAAGAAATAATTTATTTTTCTGTACACAGCATTGGGCATTTTGCTGAATCAATATTAGGCCCATGGCATTTCTTAGCAATTGCTTCCTTGGTTACACTAGCTAGGATATCGTCTGAATAATGTTATTATTTACCACATTCAGATTAAATGAGAAGGCACATAACTCTTTGGGAATATATTATAGCCATAGCTCTGTAAAATATGTTATTAAGTAAATAGTTGGAGCAGCATTCTATGGTTAAGTTATGTATTCCTGTCTTAAATCATAAAACCTTTACTCAATGAAATCAAATTCCTAAGTATCTAATTTATTTTCCATTTTTCGATATTAGTTTTCAATACTATTAGCATCTTAAACTAGAAGTTGATGAGTAAATGGTCTCATTCTAGTGGGCAGGAATTTTAAGAGCGAAGCTTGAGAGGTACTCACCTTGGTTCTTCTGGTTCCCCACACATTCTCTCTGACGACGGCACATTACTGGACTCCAAATAATCAGTTTCCCAGTAAGGTCCTCACAGGATTGGTGATGTCATCCATGTAAAACAGTTAACACAGTAACACAAACTAAGATTTCACATTGTAGTTATTATTAGAATATATCTCTAAAATTATGATTTTCAAAAAAAGAACACTGCCATCTTGCAGACTTCAGGGAAACTACTATGAAAAACACAGAAACAACAGTTGAATTTTTGTTTACTATAGAAATAGATTTCATTTTGTTTTAATGGCTATATTGACATTTATTTTGGGTTATCTTTTTATTTCTAAGTTCAAGACTAAGCAGGATAATTAAAATTATTAGGCTTAAAAATTTTAAGATTCTGCCTTCAAACCTCTGAAGATATTATCTTTGAAATTGTTAGTTAAATTTTGTTTTTGCTACTATACCATGGACTCTTCAAATCCATATAACCCCTCTGTCTGGCTATTCATTTGTATCCTTTAGAATAAACTAGTACGTGTAAGTTATAGGACTGGGTGAGTTTCACGAACTATGGATTATCAAATCTAGGAGGTTGGGGGAACCTTGACTTGCAGCCAGGTCAGACAGAGCACCAGTAACCTAAAGACCTGGGACTTGTCCCTTACGTCTGCAGTGAGTTAGTCTTTTATAACTGAGCCCTTAAACTGCAGTGGTTAGAGGCAGATTCACACTGAATCCTGGGTAGGACACCAAGTTGGGGCCAGTGCCAGTTTGTGTCAAGAAGGGGAAAAAAATCTCTCACAAGCCCATGATTTTTTTCTCATAATTTTGTCAGATTATTTCTCTTAGTTCTGAACAAATTGTTCATAAAAGCAAAGATTTGTTATTAAAGTTATTTACATTTGGAGAGTTTACAACTGTTGTCAAAAGTCTTGCAGGAGCACAAAAACTCAAAATCCCTCAAATCTGTTGTGTTGCCTCATGAAACCACACTCTTCAAAACTCAGCCGCCCATGCTATGCCTCTCCATAACACTTCTCTTTTCGCCTCGGAGTAACTCACATCCATGTTATATCTTAGTCAGTATTTGAAATTTTTTATTTTTTCTTGATAACATTATTATTACACAATTTTTATTGTGTGTGTATAGAGACACAAACATTTTACACAAGTGTATAAGATAAAAAGAATTAATCTTGAAAGTTGTATATATGTAACATTCACAGGAAGCCTATTTTTATTTTGTGCTATAACTGTGACTGTTACATGATAGCATCCAATGCCTGGGGTGACAAAATGATGACAATAAAACATTTATTTGACTCTATTTTTTTAAATAACTTTTAGCAGTTTTATAAACAAGTTTTCCTTTGCTAAAAATAGTAATAATGTTTCAGACATCTATATTCTGCTGCATTCAAATTTAAAATGCAGGAGAAAAACAATGTCCATTAAAAAAAAAATCAAAAACTAAAACCACAAAATAAGCAAAGAAAAGCAAGCAAACAAAATCAACAGGAAAACAGCTACACTAATTTAGGGACCTCCTTTACCCAAGCAAAACTCTTAACAATGTGGTTTATAGATTTGTAAAAACTCCTCCTAAAATACCACAGTTTTACCTGAGTCATTCAAATTGTAATTCTACATTTCGGAATACAGGCTAAATGTTAATCTTGAATATCACTTAAAAATTAAGATTTGTGGCTCGGCGCCTATAGCTCAACCAGCTAAGGCGCCAGCCACATACACCTAAAGTGGCGGGTTCGAATCCCCAGCCCGGACCCACCAAACAACAATGACAGCTGCAACCAGGGCGTTGTGGTGGGCACCTGTGGTCCCAGCTACTTGGGAGGCGGAGGCAGGAGACTCACTGGAGCCTAGGAGTTGGAGGTTGCTGTGAGCTGTAATGCCACGGCACTCTACCCAGGGGACAGCTTGAGGCTCTGTCTCAAAAAAAAAAAAAAAAAAATTAAGATTTGTGCCTTTTTCCTTCGTAAGATTACAGAGTTGTTTAATAATCTTATTGGCTTTTTTATATAAAAAATATTTTTATTTGGGGGAATTTATGTTTTTATTGTAGTTTGAAAAATAATCTTACAACTTTTTCTATTTTTTCCTATTTATCTGTTTCAGAATATTACAGGGGGACACACATGTTAGTCACATAATTTGCCCTTGCACATTTTAAATTGATGTTAAGAACATGGCTTTCACCTAGAAGATATCTGTGAATTTACCCTATGTCTTGTCCCTGGTCTCCACTATTTGATTTCCATTGAGTTTTATTTCCAGATGTGCACAGAAGTGCTGATAGACTAGCTCTAATTTCGTATTGAGTACGTGTGTGTTTGTTTTTCCCTTCATGTGATACTTCTCTCTTGTTAATCCACCCATGTATTGAGGAGCCCTTGGGTTGTTTCCACATCTCTGCCTTTAAAATATTCATAATTATTAATTTTAAAACTGTTTCTACACCTGAAAACTCCTCTTTTCTTTTTATCTTGACTACTCCTTCTGAAACTGTATTAAATCAATTGAACATATTATTCAGGAATTTCACTCAGCCCTCAAGAGTTTGGCCAAGCCACTCCCTCAGTAACCTTGATCCTGTTCTTCCCTGTAGGATCATATTACATTCCTAGCAGCTGGATCATTTCATTTAAGGTCAAGAAAAAAGCAAAAGTCATTCTCACTTTAACTGATGCTTGGCCAAATTTGGCTCATCAGAGACTAATGAAATGGATTTTGTAGCCTAAATACACAACTTTACATTTGTCTATAAGGTCTCATTTTCATCCGTTGGTATCATTTCACACCCTAATTTTATCATCTATTACCTTTGACATTTTTACCACTTTCATTTCATCTAAAACTATGAAAAATATATTATGTTTTCATTCAAAATTTTTAAAGCTTTAACTTTTACTTAGTCTTACTTGAAACCCTACAAATAACTTCTGTACATTTCAGGACTCTGTAAAGATGTTTCACTCACATATTTTTTTTTTCAAATATTGAGGGTAATAGCCAAAGCCATTTGAATTATTTTTAGGTTTTCTCCAAATTAACTATTCAAAAAATCCATAGTTTCCAAGTATGAATATCTATAATGTATCGCCCAAAAAGGGAGTGAGATTAAGAGAACATAACTTGTTCTTAATATAACTGTATCTATTTTTACAACCACACATGTTATTCTAAGGACATCCTGACCTATAAATTCATTCTCTGCTCTAGAATAATAAAAACTAATATTAAAACTGAAATACTTTATTATCTAGAATTTATCTTTTTATTTTTAAACGAGACAATTCTTGATCACTTTTAGTCTGGAAACTCTCATCTTCTCATGATTCACATTGTTTTAGAAATCTCGGAGATGTAAAATTCAAGGAATAGTTCAAGATTTCTTTTTTTTTTTTTTTTTTTCTTTTTTTCAAGATTTCAATACAAAGGAGTGACTACCTCATAAAATGTGGATTACCTACAATAGAATTTCAGGTGAATGGGGAGTCCTCAAACAATAGTCAGGGGACCTAGATTCTGGCCTTGGTTAATTCTTTGAAAGTAAATTCCATGTATCACTTATTTTTTAGATACCTGTGCCTAGCTCAAAGCCAAGTACATCGTAGGTATTTATTAAAATATTTCTTGATTAAGTGAAATCTAATGTATCTGGATTTGAAGACAGCTTGCTGAAGGCGTATATTCTCCCTGAGTGTCTCATTCCATTCATTGGGCCTCACATAGCTTTGTTTTCCTTGGTTATTGAAGATCATTCTCCTTAGTTTAAGAAAGCCAAAAAATAAATGGGTTACTGAATCCATAAAATTGAAACTGCTGTCTCTAGCCACTTGTGTGAAGAGTTGAAAAGCTGTCCCTTTTCTGTATTTTTTAAATTTCAGATTGATATAAGATTACACAGAATTAGGGTACACTGTTTGCATTTGTAAGGTAAATTCCAAGCTGTAGTTGTGCCCTTCCCCCAGTGAGAATGGCCAGCATCACCCCGTCTCAAAGCAGCCGACACTGGTGTGGGTACAAACATGAGGGAACACTGCTGCACTGCTCGTGGGACTGAAAAATAGTACAGCCCCTACGGAAAGAAGTATAGAGAGTCCTCAAAGAAGTCTGAGTAGACCTGCCATTTGATCCTGCAATCCCTTTTCTCTATTTTATATGAAAGCATATCCAGAGATTGAGCTGGGAATAACTTCTGAAGTGTTGAATGAAAAAGTAATAGATGAATTAAAGTTGGACTTACATCCAAATACTTTAGAAAAGATAAATCAAATTGTGGCTGTTTAAAATACCTCCACATTTTCCAGCACCTCTGGGACTAATCTTGGGAAACATCTCTTTCCAGTGTAATCGAGTCTGCAAGCATTCAAGACTTGGTTATTGAAGTGGGATGCTTATAAAATGTGAGAATTTAAAGGTAATACATGATACGTTAAATATAATAATATTTCAACTATAATACTTTCTGTAGATATCCCTAACAGCACAATAGAACTACCTAAAAAGGACCAAACATGTGTCAGGCATTGCATTAGGCATTGGGACTTTAACTGGGTTTACTTAAGGAGGAAAACATGACTGAAATTAATCTAATGCAGTGTAAAAACTATGATGGCTAAAGTGCTACAGATTCACAGAGAAGACTAAAATTTATTCTGACCAACAGTAGTACATAAAAATACAGAAGTTAAAGAAAATGGTGAGCTAGGTTTTAATAAAGTAAAGTGAAAATTGTCCAACAAGATATTGAGACTGAAAATAAAATCAGAAGAAATAACACTCTATAGTGTGTCTGAGGATTAAATGTGTTTAGATGATAGAGAGGAAGTGATTTGAAATGAGAAAATATGGGTGGACTGAAGCTATACTATGAAGTTGGTATAATCCGCAGGCCATCTGAATATTTTAGCTTGTAAACAGTAGGAATTCATATGTTTTAAGGAATGAAAAGATATTAGCAATATTAGCATATAGCATATTGTCTTTGTCAGTTCCTGCTGGTGTAATAAAACATTATAAACTCAATAATACATAAGTGATAAAAAAATTCATTTGTCACAGGTTTGGAGACTGGCAAGTCCAGGAACACGTCACAGGCAGATTCAGTGTCTGGTGAGGGCTGGCTCTCTGTACTTCAAAGATGGTGCCTGGCTGATGTGTCCTCATAGCGTGAAAAGGTCAAAACACAAAAGGGCCAGGCAGTGCCCTCAGTCCTCTTTCAGAAGGGCATCGATCCCAATCACCATGACAGAGCGCTCATGATGTAATCACTTCTCCAACGATCTTAACTCTTAATATTATACCTTGGAGCTGAAGTTGCAACTTAAGAAACTCAGAAATATACACATTCAAACCATAGCACATACTTCAAAAAATGATCCTAAACCTTTCTTCAAGCATTCCCTCTAAAGAAAATAAATAAATAAATAAATATTGTAATGAAGGGGGAAAAAAGCATGGAGTGTTTTCTAGTTTCTTTTCCAGACTATATATTTAGAGGAAAAAAGTTAACTAATTAACTTTTATAGCAAGCAAGGAGGATAATGCATTTTAGGATGAAGCTAAGTTTAGTTTGATTCCAAGTCTGTAGTGAATCAGAAATCTCGAACAGGAAAAGCTCTCAAAGGTCACAAGCCAAGTCACCAGGCTCCAGCTTCAATAGAGCTGACCAGGAAATCTAGCTGAGACGGAGCGGCAGGGAGAACCTGGGCTTTAAACATTCCTTGTTAGCAGAGGTATGTCATTTCTATTAGGATTGTGAGAACAACCAATAATATCAAGAAAGATGAGAAAAACAGTGAATATTCATAACACTAAAAATTAACTCAAGATCAGTATGTTGTCACATTGCCCTCTATACTTAGGATTCAGAAACTGCTACTACCTGGACACACCCAAAGGCAGCAGGTTTGGGCGTGGGTGTGGAGAGAACAGTCGGCCAAAATAAAGAAGTGATGATTCACCACAGTAAAATTGTGGTGTAGATTTAAATGGCAAAATCTATTCATTCCGTGTAAGAGTCATTTATTAAAGACCGAGAGATAAAAATGGAGGTAAGAAAGGCTGCCCTGAAGGAGATGTGAGTCTAGGTAGGACACCAGGCACTCAGGGAAACGAGACTGAACCCAGTGATTAATGAAGGTGTGCCTGCTGCTCACAGTTCACATCCAGAACCTTGGCACTGCAGCCTCAGGTGTAGGTGGTCAGGAAGTTTTCCTGTTCACCACCACAGCTCTTGGTCTAGGAAAAGACCCCAGTTTATTGTACACCTCCGTAAATTCCACCTAATTGGTGGAATTGATGAATAAGTCATGGAATAAGAATTATGATAGCAATTTCAAAAATTAGAAAACTGATGCTAAGAGTTTTAAAATCTTGAGACGACTGCATTGCTAATAAGAGTCACAGTGAGGAATCCAAGGCCGAGAACACCATGTCAGGTTTCCCACTTCACTCCAGCATCTCGTTTTGACTTATCATTTACATATAAACACTCTGAAACCAATATGGAAAACACAAGGTGTGATGTTTACTTAGAAGTGGTCAATTCATACAGCTAAAATGGAGAAAAAAATACTAATGATCATTCAATCCACCTAAATTGCCAGGGCTCTTGACATAGGACTAATAGTGAGTGAGGAAAATGCGAAGTTCCCAGGACCGTGAAAACCCTGCTTGGCCAAACCATGGGCCTCGTGAGGGGTGCCTGCTTCCAGGGCTCTTGGGTTGGTTCCTCCCTGCTGCATATAAACAGCTGAGCCTGCAGACCCTGGAAGAGCTACACAGCTATAGCTTGTGATACGAGTTCTGCAGTGGGGGAACACTCATACTGGGTATTCCACCTCTCCCACGTTTAAGATGCTCTGATCACTGCGTATTAAGTAGGAGTTGGGCATCTAAATGGCCTTTTAAGTTGAGTCTGAAGTAGGCCTGGAAGATAGAGTCCTACTATTTCTTTTTACTGAGAATATATGGAACAAGGTATATTGGTGTGCTAAGATCTTCCCATTAAGTTGAACAAGTTGAAAGTATATTTTCTTGAAATGGATATTTTCCAAGACTCAAAAAAATTTGGTCAGCATTTCTGGAAATCTATAGGAAACCAGCTAAATATGAGCTATACGAAAGTCTCATACTATAAATGAATTATAAATTAAACCAAGAATATATATGTCATCACCCTTCTTCTTTTTCTCTCATTTGTTTCATTAATATTCTCTTGTTGTTAATGTCAGACAGGATATTTGCACAATACATCTTTCTATGATAAACATTGATTTTTGAAAGAAGAAAAATCAAGTTAAATAAATGATATATGCAATAACATTTTTTCTTATTTACAATGTAAAGTCAGAAATACATTGTTTCTAATATTGATTTAAATGGAAATGAAAAATGTTTCCTCTTGGTCCCTGACTGTTATTCTTATTGCCAGAATGTAACATCCAGCACCTATGCAAACATAAAAAAATAAAACTCAATGAAGAAAGCATATAAAACATGCTTAGGATGATCATTTCACAGTAAACAACTTAACCATTTAAAACACATCAAAATTTATTATTGATATTCATTTTGCTTTGGTTATCAAGTGACATCATCTCCTAAAGTGATGGTGTTATAAATGTTCCAGCTTCCAGTGGAAGTCCAAGGCCAAAACCTTACTCTCTAAAGGGCTAGACAGCAAATATTAGGCCACATATTGTCTCTTTAGTCTATCCTTCTTTTTCTTTCTTTTTTCCCCTCTTTTTAAAGAACATGTTTGCTCTTTAAAACATGTGGAAAAGACATCCTTGGCTGGCTGGCTGGATCTGGTCAGTGGCCTGGAGTCTGCCAACTCCTGCTTTCCTGCTCTGGTTTTTCTTCACAAGGCAAAGCTCTAAAGCATGTGCTCTTACCTTGGTTGTGCAGAGGAAGACATTTTTCTGAGATGGGAGAAAAATAAGACTTTTCAAATTCAACTACTTTTTCTATATAGTTGAATACACCAACACCTGCGTGTTCACAAGTCGAGACAATCTTCTGTGCACAAGCAGAGTGACTCAGCGCTGCCCAGAAGTCTCGCAGAGTACGAACTCTCAGTTGTCCACAGACTCACTCCTGATACACACCCACGAGGATCCTAGTTTCCTTTCACAGTGAACGAGGTGCACCTGCGAAACACTTCAAGCAAAGATACACACAGCACTGCTGGTTTGACTCTATTCTTTCACTTACACCTTGAGACCTAACTGGGAAGGCCCTGCCCAGGCATCCCTGAAGCAGGGATGGAAGGTGCAAAATAAACCTGTGTCCACGAGGGAATAAACAGGGCCATGTGACTGTGAGGAACAATGTCATCCTGGGGTGAGAGACAATTGCTTTTTAAAACACAATGCTCCTCCAGTGATTATTGAACTCAAATTTAGCAATCGCCTCCAGGCATAGTCAACTCAATTTAGCCATATTCACTGAAATTAAAGTCCCACATGTGAGAAAGAAAAAAGATTTTTTTCCCCAGTTTGAATAAATACATTCATTACTTTCATTCTGGAGTAGGGAATATAAATAGCTCACTGAAGAAAGGGTGTTGGTTTGCTTATAATACTAAATATCACACGAACGTTTCCAGCCTCTAACTAAAAGCTCTGTCCAGAAGAAATTACTGCTGCAATGGAACTTCAATAACTCTTTCTAATAATCTGGTAATCTTTGAAATTTTCACAGAAAGATCTTGACAGCTGACCCCACTGTCAGAAGGACAATTCCAATGGATAAATCTATTGAGAAAATTTCAAAAATTTTACCAAGAGTTTTATATGCCTTAATTCATGATGAGGCATTAGGCATCATTGAAACAGTCCTTCCAAGTCCGAGCAGTGCACCTGAGATCTCTAATCACAAATCCAGTGTTTTCACATTCTGGAAATTCCACAGATACCTATAGTATAGGGTGACCAGATTGTAACATTTGTAAAGCGGGACAACATGGCCAGGGGGCGGGGTGGGGGGCGGGGTGGGGCAGGGCCTAATAAAAATGCACACTTTGATAAGCAGTTATCGATAATCACTTCTCAACAATTATTTGTTATTATTACAGTTTAACATTATAAAATTAACACAAATAATATAAAACTCATATTCTGGTGAAATAGCCACATGTCAGCTGAAAACCGTTTATTCCCTTCCTGTTCTCCCACCCATTCATGCATTCTTTCCAAAAATCGAGACTTTTTTAAAATGCCAGGGACACAGGACAAATTGTTCAAAAGCGGGACGTCTGGTCACCCTACTATAGTAGGTCTCATAGTTGCTGTGTTTTCCAACCTTTCATGACATTATAATTCATTTCTTTACCATTACATAAATTCGGACCATGCTGCTTATTAGACCTAATAATTAGTTTAAACTGTTTTATTTTGCTAAATTATTTAAAATTTATTTTAAATCAATCAGAATTGATGGGTGGAACACACACATTTATGCATTAAATAGTGTCTGTGGGATTTTTCTGTTTTTTAGTTCTTGAGATTACAATTTAGATTTCAAGAAAGTTTTGTTATACCTCCTAAGAGAAAAAGTTAGAAAAAAGCTACCAAGATCACTTTTTCAAACGCACATTTTGCAGAGAAAGCAAAGGGATGAAGATAGTTTGGCAGTGAGAACAAAAGATGAGGACAAGCCTGATCTTCTCAGTGCAATGAGGTTTAGAGAAAGAGTGAATGGTTTTATTATTTACAGAATTTAGATTCTGACTATAAATGACTGTTTGCTGTAAAATGGAGTGGAAGAAGTGACAAGAAAATCAAAAGCTTTTTTACCTTAAAGATACTATAAAGGAGCCACATAGGAATCATTATTAGATAATAAATAGGATGAAATGAAATACCTGCATTTTATTTTTAGTGTATCAGTGGGATCTTCTATTTTCTTTTCTGTTTTCATAAGAGGAACTTCTCAGATTTAATCTTTGTGCCCACTCCTTACTCATTTATGTGACCGGTAAGTCTGGGTGAAGAAATTAAGCATGCTCAGCTAAGGGCCACCAGGGCGGATTTATTTCTTTTGCTTTTGTTTTTAGCAGCCCGTCCCTGAGAAGTGGACGCTGTCCCCTCTTCTGAATGTTGGAATTGTTGGGATATGATGCCTGGTTGGGAGATCTTTCATGCTCCAGAGCCATCTGTGCTGGGTGGGCAGATCAATCTCATTCAGGGATTAAGTATTAGCAAATTCTCCAATCAGCTATTTCTCCACCAATTTGTCTCTTTTGCCCCGACTGGGTTTGAATTGCTGGAGAAAAAGATGTCGTGTATTTGTTCTTCCAAACCCCACAGGAGAGAGTGCCCTAATAGATTCAGCATCAGAAAAGCTGGGTTCCAAGGCTGATTTTACCACTAAACACCCCACAAATGGGATGCTACAACTTCCCCAAATTTTATTTTGCCGTAATGGTGAGGTTTGTACTGGATGATTCCTAAGGTTTTTCCCGTTGTTGATAAAGTAAACTAACATGGTGTTCCAATCCAGAAATAACTTATTAAAAGTAAAAAGGCATTTTCTATAAACAGAATGTAACTACCATTAACGGACTACTTACTGCTTGCTAGCTACTCGACAGTAATTTTATATTCACTAGCTCACTTTCAATGTCCACAACATTCCTTCTAAAGTGTCACCTTAAAGCCCTTCTGCAAATGAAGAATCTGAGTTTTAGAGACAGAGCATCTATTCCAAAGTATTATTGCATTTAAAATGTAGATTTTGGATTCATCTAGGTCATTGTGGCTTGAAATTCACAAGGTCACTTAACAGATAGACTTACATCAAAACTTCTCATATATAAGTTAAGTGACTTGAAGTATTTGACACTAGTCACCCAAAGCCTATTATCATATTTTTCTATATATTTATTTGCACATACACATTAATCCAGTAAAATATATATGCTATATAATCTATTAATGCATAATATTGATTTTATATTATCATACTAGTTTATATTATAAATATATGCATTTTTACTTTTTTATATCTTTTTTTTTTTTAGTCAAAACTAAGAACTTTAAGGTGTGGATCATTTCTAAGTTCATAGATCTAAAACACTGGAAAATAACTGTGCCTCAGTGGACTATGAGTGTGTAAAAGAAGGCACAATTTAGGTTAGATCATAGAAGAAAACAACAGGTATGGACAAATAGAAAGAAAATAGCGAATACTTTCCCATTGTCTAGACTGATCTTCTCTGAGTATTAAATATGTATAAATGGCTAGACCTCATAAAATTAGAAAATCTATCAATGTCTACTTTTTAGTAAATAACAATTAAATTTTATCCATATAATTTTTTAGGTATTATCTGAGACACTAATTCTCTTTGTGCTCCAAAGTCAATGAGAATACCCCCTGAAGGATTTTAATATTTTCTGAAGTAGTAAAGTACAGTGTTTGAATAATGGCAAGCTTTATATCCTCACAAAAGGGCATTGTGACTTAGTTTATGTTTCCTTTCATGAAAATTCACTTTGGTTTCAAAGGTAATATGATCTGTAATTAAAATGCCTGAAACAAGATAACACACCATAAAAAGAGTTGTGGCTGGAGCATCAACTTCCCAAAAATCATTATAGAATTACAGCCAACACATCTGATTTATCCTGTAGAAAGACTCAAAATTTAAAAAAGGAAAACAAAAGCAACATTCGACACTTGCAAAGCAAAGCACAAGACTGACTCCTGCCTGTGAGGGTCTAGGCCGGAGGCGGGACCTCTCTTGGGTTCAGTTCCCTCTTCATCTGCCACTTTATAGGGTCATTGTGAGGTGACTGATGCCAGCTTCCTACAACTTGCAAAGGGCTCAACAACTCACAGTTACTATGTTCATGAGAATATAATTTTGTGTTCATTTCCCAAAAAATGCTAATAAAATTTCATATTTTCCCCCAGATAATAAAGAGAAATCAGTAGCTTTATTGTTCAGACCAATCTTTTCCATAAAGAAGCATTAACACATTCATAGCCTTCCCCTCTTCCTAAACTTTTACAAAATTCCCCTATTTATTATATTATAATAAAGTCACTCTTTAAAAGTAATAATAAAAAAACAAACAATAATGTTACTGTTTATAACTGAAGACCCAAAACTGAAAAGTATGATAGTTGTGAAACATTATCGACCTAACAGTTTACTACGTTACATTGAAACATACATAGATATTTACAGGCTCCATACATATTTTCAAAGTAATATTTGCTATGGTATGTTTTCAAATGCATTAAACATTAAAATATTAAAATGCATGATTCATTGTCATAAAAATAATGATTATGTTTTTCACAGACCTACGTAAATCCATCCATTTATGTAGGTAGCTTTTTTTTTTTTGAGACAGAGTCTTATTTACCGCCCTTGGTAGAGTGCTGTGGCATCACAGATCATGGCAACCTCTAGCTCTTGGGCTTAGGTGATTCTCTTGCCTCAGCCTTCCAAGTAGCTGGAACTACAGACAACCTACCACAATGCCAGGATATGATTTGTTGTTGTTGTTGCAGTTTGGCCAGGGACGGGTTGGGGTTCAAACCCACCACCCTAGGTATATGGGGCTGGCACCCTACTCACTGAGCCACAGGCACTGCCTTATGCAGGTTGCTTTTATGAGCTAGTGTGAAAGATTTGGGAGTTTCAGGGCAAAAATAAGGTATATATACGTATGTATATGCACCTCAGGGGAAAACACTTTTTGATGTATAGTCATTACTGACCTGATTATGAAAAATAGTGTTAAAGTTCAGTAAAGAAACTTAAAGACCAATATTAGAAAGCAATGTTGAATTGCTGTGCTTCATTTCCCAGCACGTGGCTTGTCTGATTCTCCCCAGAGGGCACACCTTCAGTGGGACTCTAAGTCTACACATACCGGGCACCCTTATGGCTTTCACTGAACAAGTAAACAGTTGTCATGCTCCTTGTAACTTTTATGTTCTGAAAAAGACCAGGAAAATAATACCATCTACTTAGTTATGCCTGAGACATACACTATTTTGTACAAAGTCTACAGGTAAAAAAATAATTTAAATGTCTTTTGGAAGAGCAAAAGAATGTGATCTTCCACAACGAACAGCACTGTATCTTGCTGGTCCATTTGAGTTTTATTTGTTTTGTTTTCTCCATTTCCTTCTAACCTTGTCTTCCAATTGGCTGGCTATCATGTGTTGAAGTATGATAGTTTTTTTGCAAAACAAAGATATTTTAATTCTAAACACCCAATGCACGTACTTTTGTTGTTTTATTTTTTTCATGTGGTATTTACAAAACTATGTATATTTTTCTGTATTTGTACAAATTCAAGAAAATACAATTGTGGTCCCTTCATTGAGGAAAAGTTCATTTATTATTATTTGGGATGCATATCATCTTGAAGAGTTTCTGAATTTCTCAAATATTAAGCAAATATATATTATAATATCTGGTATGCCCTTTGCTGTGCATGAATCCTCAGAGAAACAGTGAAAACTTTTACTGCATTGTTTGGAAATCAAATGTACATGGAAATGATTTATAATCTATAAGATACTCTCTCTGTATCAGTGCCACCTCCAAGAAGAAAAAGAAGTAACTAAATAATGATACTCTTAAATCCAAGTTACTCTGCATCTATAACATTCAATTTAGGGCTCGGGGACTGAAGGTTTTAGATCTTAGCAATGACCAAAACCAGATCATTTTGCAGGGAAATCTTAATGCTGAGGAGAAAAGACAACACCTGTGCAGTCAGATATACAGTGATGCTATTTCCAGACATGCATATAGATAGTTTGTACCTTAGTTTTTCTACCTGTGAAATGGGGATAATCATTTTTATGTCATAGCATTGTTGAAAAGATGTGTAAAGCACCTCATCATTGTCTTTCTACAAATATTAGTGTCCTTCATTCTTCCTTTGTCTTCTTCATCATTTAAATTTAACTCAGGAATCTTTATGATACAACCATCTTATAAGATAACATGGTAGGCACTTGAGGAATGCTGCCTAGAAACAGCCCAAATCTAGGGGGGGGCTCAGGCAGCATGATCCCGCAGATACACAGACAAGGACTCTCACCCAGCAGCTCTTTCCATTAACGGTGTCATCATCATTCTTCTGCTTCCTCTTTTTCCACAAATTGAAACTTGACTGGCCAACAATGCCAGATCCCATCAGATCCCTCACCCTGACTGCCCATCATTCCTTAGATCCCATCAGATCTCTCACCCTGACTGGCCATCGATGTCAGATCCCATCAGGTTTCTCACCCTGACTGGCCATCAATGTCAGATCCCATTAGATCTATCCTCACCTTAACATCTTTTGCGTCTATGTTATTCTTTTTATTCCTATGCTGGCCACTGTTACAGTTTAGTTTCATGTTGACATAACTATTGCAATAGTTTCTTAACAGAGTTTCTTCCCTCCACACTTTTTCTTAATTTCAAAATATTAAGCGTGTAAAAATGTTTTTGCTACGTGGATACTTTGAAAAATGCTGTCAGTGTTTTGGTGTGTCTGTCACCAGAATAGTGTTCATTATACACAATAGTTAAGGTTTATCCTACTCACTTTCCCATGCTCACCCCCGTCTTGATTTCCAATGGTCTTTGTATCTCTTTGTGACATTTACCTACACTTGTTAGAATATATGGTGTTTGGTTTTCCATTCCTGAGGTACTTCACTTAGGATAATGGCCTATAGTTCCATCCAAGTTATTCCAAGTGACAGTACAACATTACATTTTATGCCTGAGTAGTACTACATGGCAAGTGTATTCTACATTTTCTTTAATTGATGGGCAATTAAGTTGATTCTGTATCTTTGCAATTGTGATTTATTGTGTAATAAGCATTCAGAATGCTTCTTTACCTTTGGATAGATACTTGGCAGTGGGATTGCTAGATCAAATGGGAGCTGTACATTTATTTCTTTGAGAAATTACTGTAATTATTTCATAGAGGTTGTAATAATTTACAAGCCCACCAATAGTGGATAAGTATTACTTTCTTCCTACATCCATGCCAGAATCTATTTTTTTTTTTACTTTTTAACAAGCATTCTGATAAGGGTAAAGTGGATAAAGTGGCATCTTATTATTGTTTGAATTTTCATTTCCCCAATGATTAGCAATGTTGAACATTTTTCATATGTTTATTAACCATTCGTCTATTTTCTATTAAAAGATGTCTATCAAATTTGGTTTATCTATTTAAAGAAACAACTTTTTACTTCATGGATTCTTACATTATATTTTGGTTTCCATTTTGTTTAGTTATTTTATCTTTGTTATTTCTTTTCTACTGCTGGCCTTGAGTTTGGTTTGTTCTTTTTATTGTTGTCTGAGATGTGACATTAGGTTGTGAATTTGTGATCTTTTTGATGTAAGCATTTAAGACTGCATTTACTGTATCCTACAGGTTTTGAAACGTTGGTCCCCTTTGTCATTCAGTTCAAATAACCTTTTGGTTTCCATCTTAATTTCATCATTGCCACAAAGATCATTAGGCAGTACATTGTTTAATTTCCATAATTTCATTTAGATTTGAGTGTGTCTCTTGTTTCATTCCACTATGGTCTAAGAAGACACATGGTATGATTTTAGTTCTTTTGAAATTTCTGAGACTTGTTCTGTGGCCTAAGATATTATCAGTCTTGGAAAATACCCTGTGTACTAATAAGAAAAATGTATATTTAGTAGATATGGGGTAGAATTTTCTGTAAATGTCTGTTAGATCTATTTCTTCTACACATTTCAAGTCTGGTGTTTCTTTATTCATTTTCTGTTTCAATGATCTGTTTAGTTCTGTCAGTAGGGTGTTTAAGTCCCCAGCAAGTAAGATGCTACTGATAATTTCTTTGCTTACATCTAGTAGAATTACCTTTATGAATCTTGGAGCTTTTGTGTTAGGCATATATGTATTTAGGATTGTCCATGGTCTTCTTGTTGAATCACCCCCTTTACCACACAGTTACCATCTTTGTCTTTTTTTTTAACCATTGTTGATTTAAAGTATATTTTATCTGATAAAAAATAGCTACAGTTGCTTGCCTTTGGTTTCCATTTGCATGGAATATTTTTTTCCATCCCTTTATCTTGATTCTGCATGGGTCCTTGTAATTTACATGTGTTTCTTGGACACAGAAAATCCCTGAGTTATTTTTTTTATTCATTCAAGAAGTCAATGTCTTTTAAGTGAGGCATTCAAACTATTCTTGAGTGTTAGTACAGATATGTGGATGATCTTCTAGGCATCAGGTATGATGATATTTCATTATTTTGTTTTTTCTCTTGTGTGTTTAATTTTATAAAAGCTATTAGCTTTAACTCTTGAGTGATTTTACAGTGGTGGGGATCTACTGTGCTGCTCCATGTATTTTAGAGCATTTCTCATAGGGCAAGTCTAGTAATGACAAATTCTGTTACTATTAGCTTGTCTGAGAAAAGTCTTTCCTTGTCATTTGTAAGACTTAGTCTTTCAGGGTACAGAAGGCTTGGCTGGCAGTTGTTCTGTTTATGAAGACTAAAAATAGGGCCCCAATTCCTTCTGGCTTGTAAGATCTCCACTGAAAAATCTGCTGTTAACCTAATGAGTTGTTTTTGTTTATTGTTTTTTTTTTTTTTTTTTGTAAATTAGTTGTTGATTTTGTCTTGAAACTTGTAGAATTTTTTCCTTTATTTTGACTTCATCCAGATTGATGACTATGTATCTTGGAGACATCATATTTGCTATGAATCTTCCTAGACTTTGATGAACATCTTTATCTGGGCACTGGAATCCCTATCAATACTACAGTGTTTCCCTGAAAATAAGACACTGTCTTTTATTTATTTTTGCTCAAGAAGACACACCAGGGCTTATTTTCAGGGGATTTTTTTTTGCACTTTTAGGTGGGGGCTAGGTTTGAACCCACCACCTCCAGCATATGGGGCCAGTGCCCTACTCCTTTGAGCCACAGGCACTACCCAGGATGTCTTATTTTAATTAAGTATAATACAACAATCTTTATTCAAATACAGTTAAGTCATCTTCTTCTGGAACCTGACGGGGGAGCCAACCTAGTTGGTGGGGCTGGCGCTAGTGATGCATGAACTCCTTTCCCCTAGCTGTTCCCATGTGTGCAATAGGATACCTGCAACTTACCACACACCCCTGCACAAGTGCGAACAGCTCAGAGAAAGGAGCTGTGGCAGATAAAAGGCATTCCAGTCTTCCTTACCTCTCCACGCCAAAATGAATCACTAGGTCTTATTGGGATGGGGCTTATATTTAACAAATGCATAGAAATCCTGCTAGGGCTTATTTTTGGATAGGTCTTATTTTCTGGGAAACACAGTAGTGAAGTTCTCCTCAATGATTCCCTCCAATAGGTTTTCTATGCTTTTTTGGTTTTTCTTTACCTCCATCCTTGGCTTGTTTCACATAGCTTCATATTTCTCTAAGATTGTTAATTCTCTTTTTCTGTATGTTGGTCTGACTAGATTAGTTTTAAAAGCCTTGTCTTCAAGTTCTGAGATTCTTTCTCCTCCTTAGACTATCCTGTTGTTGAGATTTCTGCTGTACTTTATAATTATCTAAATGACTCTTATTTCTTTAAGTTCAGTTTTATTTCTTCTTATGTTGCCTGTCTCACATTTTTCATTCATGTCCTAAAATATGCATTTAGTTTGTGTTGGTTTTTGACTTTCTCTTCAATCTCATTTGTCCTGTTTGCCACCCCTATTCTGAATTCCGTTTGGACAATTTCCTTTTGGTTGGGATCTATTGCTTTGGATCTACTGTGATCCTTTGGGGATGTTTGAGCTTTCTTGTTTTTTCATATTGTCAGAATTCTTTAGCTACTTTGGACTCATCTGAAAACTTTTGTTTCAAGTTAGAGTTATAGGTTTGGGTATGCATGTTCTCCTTTACTAGGAATCTCCTCTTTAGTGAGTAGGATAATGTTTGTGTGGATTGGTCCCCAGGCTGCTACTGCAAGCCCTTGCTGTGGGTTGGGCAAGTCCCTTTCCATAGAGGCAGATGGTGTGACTTTGGTGGGCAGTCGGATGTGTGATAGCACTATGTGTTATAGGACTCTACCTGGTGCCTGAGAATATCACTACATTTGTTTCAGTGATCTGACACCAGAAGCTTATAGGACTTTACTGTGTCTTCTCTCTAGTAAAATGCTGCTGTACAGTCTCCAAGCAGAAACCTAATTATTGGTCAGAGCCTGCTGTGGTGGGGGAAATCTCTTGCACCTTGTATTGTCATGTCTTCTAAGCCAATGTGGAGTCCCAGGGATTTCTCCACAAACCTTTCCTTATATGTGGATGCTTCCCCCTAGCTGCCTTTCAATCTTACCTAGAAGATCATCCCATTTCTCTTTCCCCACTTTGGATGTCTCCAGTTGCTTCCTGACGATTCACAATGCTCTCTCTGAGACAGACCATCTGCAGGTAAATCTCTACCTGCAATCTTTGATTCACTCCTTGAGAGTAGTGAGTGCAGGCTACTTTTAATATGCTGTCTTGGCCCCATATGCACATTTTCTGGTCCATACTTTGCACCACTACCTTGGTCTTCATGACTAAAACAAATTTCATTTCCCCCTACTTTCTAAACATTTTTATTTCCCCATTGAAACAAAGCCTATTTATTTAAATCAATAAAGACCTTGACCTCTTTCAAATATATTTTCTACTAAATAGCCAATTCATTCTGGTTCATAATGATAGTAAATGTTCACCAAGTGTGGGCTGCATTCTTTTGCCTTTGCTTTATTTCTCAAGCTGGAACTACTTTCATTGACATATTCTTTTCTGTGACAAAATGTCCTCCTGTCACATTTCATCCAAACTTTGTGATACTGATCTTCCTAGTTGTCATGCATACTTCTTCCCATTTTCTCATCCCTATCCTATACCCTCCACAAATATGAACTCTCCTAGAGACATGTATATGTCTGCCTACATTTCTCTTTCACTGAAAGAGTGCATTCTTAGAAGCTGTCAGATCCAGTTAGAGTTTGCTTAAGCCTTCAAATAATGCTTTGTAAAATTCTGATGTGAAGCTATCTGGTCCCAGACCTTTCTTTTTGGGGAGATTTTGTATAGTTGATGCTATTTCAGTGCTTGATATAGGTCTTTTCAAAATTTATAATTCTTTCTGGTTGAGTCTAAGAAGGTGGCATGTCTCCAGATATTGGTCCATTTCTTCCAGATTATATTTCTGAGAATAGAGTTTTTGTCTTTACATCTTTATGTTTGCCCGGATGGAGTTGGAACATATTCTTCTTAGTAAAGTATCTCAAGAATGGAGGGGAGTATCCAGTGTACTCAATGCTATTATAAAAACCAATATATAAACATTCACACATTCATATGAATGATAAAAAACAAATATAGTCGATTCTGGGAAGATCGCTGACTGGTAGCAACCCTGGTCAGAGGCTCCTGAGCAAAGGAAGAAAAACTGGTTGGAAGCAGAATCTATGAAGCCAAAGACGGGGAACTGAGCCCAGAAAGAAGTTCGGCAAGCTGTAAATCCAAGGAAGAGCTTTTAA
>CAUYTI010076825.1:0-32079 GCA_963575145.1 Galago senegalensis | reverse complement strand
ATGTGGGCTGAGTGCACAAGGGGGCTAGTGGGACAAAGGGGAGGGGGTCAGGATGTGGGCTGTAACACCTAGGTATGATAAGGTCCTTGGTATGCGGAGGCCTGTTGTCCTAAATAAACAACAAAAGGAGGTAGTTTGACTTGTGACTTGAGTTAATTAGTTTGGCTCCCACACCTGAGACACAGCAAAAATGGGTAGCAGGGGAAGAGTGGGGATGGGGTTTTTGAAAGCAGGGGCTCTGGAGAGAAGCCACCAGGATACTTGGAAGGAAGTGAAAGTGGGGGTGAGCCGTAAAAGAGTAAGTGGTTGAGAAAAGGATATTTCATCCATCTCTCTTTGGAGGGATGTTGGAATGTGAAAGAAATAAGACTACAGGCTCGGGATTTTTTTGACATATGACATGCCATTTATGAAAAATTCTACCTATAGAAAAAAATGAAAGAACAGCCACCAGTTGGAAGCCAAGTGACTATTTCACCTCAGTTCTTAACCAAGTCAGTTTTATGGCTTTTCTGTTGTATAACCCAAGTACAATTCTACCACCATCTTTCCAGAAATTATTTTGGGATTCACAGGGAAAAGAAGCCCTTATAGTCATAAGTGAACTTTGAATATACATTTGAAAAGCAAAGAAAGCAAAAGTAAGCAAGGTGATAAATAGACCTAAAAGGAGATTCAGATACATATTTGAAAAGAAAAGGAGCCACCAAAATACAAAAGAAGGCAGAATAAAACAGGAATATATTTCATTAGTTGAGTTTTTAGATATTTCAAAATATATGACATAAAGTCCTTTTGATTAGTGAGAGGTTGATTTATTTCATCAATAATAACCAATTCTGAGCCTTTCTTGGGTCCCAAGCTATACTGAATTACTGATTCACTCATGTATTCATTAATTCAGAAGATATTGACTGAGCATCTCTCACTGGCTAGGCGCTATTCCAAGCTTGGGGAATTCTGGGGCAAGTAGAACAAAGATGATCCTGCTCTGCTGAGCTCTCCTTCCTGTGGGGGAAGACAGCTAACAAGCAAGTGAACAAGCATGGAGCTGTGATTATTCCATATAACAATGTATGCTTTGAATGATGAAAGGGTGCCAAGTATTTTATTTTCAGCATATAGAACAAGTTACACAGGCTTTAGGAAGGCAGGAATGTGTTGTGTTGGGGGGAAAGACTAGAGTAGGTGGGTTGCAGCTATGGAAGGAAGGGCAGGATGAGATGAATGCTGTGTCCCAGCTTCTAGAACAATGCATACACTCACACAGTTTTCATACAATTCTGTGGAAGCTGTTGATTTCCCTACTTCAGCCCAGACTCCATGGGCCACAGAGAAAGACTGAGCATTGCTTTGGGGCATACAGAAACCAGGCTAAGTAGAATGGGGAAAAATACAGTTCCTGGTTCACAAAAACAAAATGTTGTGTTTAAGGACAGTGACAGTGAAGGAGCATTGTAAGAGAAAGGCAGAGGACAAACTGTGAAGGACTTTGATGTCCATACTGAAAAGTTTGATCCCTTTGGTCTTGGGAGCTGGGCTGCCAGGAGAGCATGTGGCCTCCAGCCCCCAGCCCTCAGCTCAGTCTCCCTGATATCCCTCAGGCTGGAGGGATGCACTCTCCTTCCTTCTCTGTCCCTCTGGCAAATTAACAGCAAACTGGCTGGACATGGGGGTGGGGGTTGTGGCTGGTGTGTGAGGGTATGGGTCCTCATTCCTGGTGCTAACAGAAAAGTTGTATTTTTCCAAATAATGCCATAAAAGCCAAGAGAAATTAAAGTTCAGTAAAATAATTAAAACCATGATTTTATTGTGTTGGATTCAAATGAAATAAAAATTGACCTCAGTCTTAATCTGAAGATATGGATTCAAACTGGCTGAAGGAAAAAAAGGGCCTCTTAACACAAGAGAGGAAACAATGCACTCTTAATTGATAGCATATTTTCCTCAAGCACATTAAGAAATTAGCATTTGGTTACTTTGGTGTGAAGATACATAAAAATGTAGGAATGAGGACCCATTATTCTTTTGAATAAACCATTTTTTAAAACTTAAAATGTGACTTTGATCTCTGGTTCATTTTTTAGCTTTGAGATACTGTGATTTTTTGTTACATCAGAATTTTCTTTAGAATGATAATGTGTTTTATTTCTGACCTATCACTCCTTGGCTACCTATGCATGGTTCTCTACTGCATTAGTGTGTTCTTTTTCTTTTTTCTTTCATTGAAGAAATAAATATGATTTCTGGCAGACCGTTCCTTATCCTTTATATCTTCCTAGAGATGATCAGAGTCCACAGATTATATAAAACTTCTCATGAAAACTCTATTTTATAACTCAAGAGTAATTTTGGTTTGAATATCTAGCAGAATGTTAATCCCAGTCTGTACAGCAACCATGATGAAGGATTGCAATTCTTGGCATGTAAAGTCCAGGAGAAATGCCCCAAACTGATGAGTCACAGGTCAGCTTTTTAAATTGGAAAGAAAGACAATCACATAACCACCTATTATCCATTAGGAGTGCTATTATTTATTAATAAACAATAAACAAACCTATTACCAATCATCAATTCTGAAAAATGTACTGCTTAGTTTATTCCAGTGACTGGTGTCACATGAGCGGGGGGATTTGTCTCAGGGAAGCACATTCATTATTAAATACTGTCAAGCAGACTCTTGACAGAATGAGATTAATACGTTTATACATAGGAACTAGACTTTATTAAAGAAAAAAATGGAAAAGAAAGCCATCTTATAAAAGTTGTCTTTACATATTGCTGAGTAACATCTGGTTAATAAGTTTGCTATTTTTGTTGAAAATATAATTTGCATTACTATTAGCAAAAAAATACATTTGTGGATGTCTTCACAACCAGATAATGTTCTACTACTGCTCTACAATGGTCAAACCCTGTTCTTTTATGTATTATATAATTTTCTTCCATAGGAATTTACTAATGTTTAATGCTGCACTTTACCCTGATAAACAGTCTAGACTTTCAGCATGAATGCAAATATACTATACACTCTTGTTTATTGTATTCTTTCATAAACTAGGGACACCTCTGAGGGCACATAAGTTATGTGTAACTTGCCCTCATAGGTATGTGTTTATAACCTCCTGTTTATAAAGAGGTGTTTCCTTTAGCATCATTTCAGCCCTCAGAGTAAGAAGCATTTACATTACTTGCTTTTGTTGTCTGATATTCTGAACTGAATAAATGATGTGTATGATAGCATTGCTCTGTATAAGAAAATGTAAATTACGACATTACATTGTTGGAAGACAATAACATAAAAGGGAAAGATGAAGTCAGTTGGCATTTCTTATTCAGGAGAAACAAAGCTGATTCTGATGATTTTGTGTGGAAGATTCTGCTTAGCTATAGAGCATTGTCTGTGGAAGATTTCTTTAAAAAAAAAAAAAAGTGGAAACTAGTCCAACGTTCATTTCGGCAAAGTTGTATTTTTCTTCTTTCTAAGATTTTAGTCCAGGGCTGAAATCCAGAGGGAAGCAGGGTGGCTGGACTTCAGGGCCAGCTCCTGGCTCTCTGTAGAGGATCACCTCTACCCGGCAGTTCCCCCTCTTCCTGTACTCAGCTTCCACAGGCCAGGTGTATATGTTCCCTCCAAATTAGACAATGCAGGTGTGCTGTTTTTAACAATTTGACATTTAAGATTGTGAGATCTTTCCTGGAGGAGTACGTTGACACTCTCAGGCAGTCACCTGCACATGGGAATGGCTTGCTGCCCAGCAAAAAGGAGAGGGGGCCAAAGTGTACATATAAATTAAAAATCAACCTAACACATCGCCTGCAACCTTTAACAAATAATACATTTGTTCCTTTTGTTCCCACAGGGTAGAAAAAGAAAATGCTGTTGAAATTGTTTTATTTGAAAAAAATGCCATCTGGTATTTATAGTTCTCTGAGTATAACAAGTTAAAAATTTCATGGATTTATTTTGGATCATCCATCTAAGTGTAGTGCAAAAGGTTCTGTATAAATGGAGTTCTGTCGTTGCATCATTAAAAGTAAAAATGATCAAAATAATAAAAGACATTTAAGAATATATTATTTTTTAATGCAAAGCCTTGGTCAGTGCTCAGGAAAGTTTATGGAAAGCTGTATAATACTTTGCTTTTAAGACTCTATAAAGGTATAAACTATAGGCCATAGTTTCTATGGGTCTGTGATATATTTAACTTAACTCTCTAATTCTATAAATTTATTCTAATATATCAAATAATTGCCACTTCTCATTATTTTTATAGCTCTTTGCCCCTTTTAAGCTGAGGAAGCTGACCTTATGTACCAATTTCCAGGGGAAGATGATGGCCATCAGGAATGAAAGAAGTGTTCAACAAGAATTTAACTGTTACATTGAATGAGTAGGACTTAGGGTGTAATAATTTAAAAATAAATAGCTTTAGGCTGAGTGCCATGGCTCAGGCCTAGTACTTTGGGAGGCTGAAATAGGAGGATTGCTTGAGTTCAGGAGTTTGAGACCAGCCTGAACAAAAGCAAGACTTCGCCTCTACAAGAAAAGAAAAGAAAAAAAGAAGAAGAAAGAAAAAGAAAAATTATAAATGCCTTAAGTCTATGAATTTTTTGGTCCTTCACCCTAAGGCTTTTGTTCTTCTAGGGACTTTGGGGAGATGAATCTGGGCTGGGTTTCAGCAGAGGCTGCTGTTCCCTTCCTCCACCAGCACCCAGTGGGGAAGCTTTGTTAGGATCTTTATTGATCTACCCTGGGAGCACTCTATTGGGTTCCTGGAGGAAAACCCTACTATAGGCTGTTAATCCCTTTATGTCCTGTGTGGCCCTAGAGCTTTGCACAGTCACACTAGCCTACACTTTACCTGGAGTGATTCATTAAACCTTTCAGCTGAATCTTCCTATGGGCTTACATTGAGTACAGGGTGTCTACCCAATACAGGCATATGTGCTTATGTCGATTTCTTCCTGGAAGCACTAGTCTCTTTCTGGATTGTCTAGGTTTTGGATTAATTGTTTACCCTGCAATTTGGTTCTCTGATGGATTCAAGAAAAGTCATTAGTTTGCATTTTGTCCACTGTTTTTCTTGTAGTAATTCTGAGAGTGGTGTTCTTTCCAGCTCTCTACATCTAGGTAAGTTCACACTAGCCAATTTCTGCCATTTACCTTTCAAGTCACTCTCAGAAAAATAAATAGTTCTTCAATCCCTTTAATACCAAAGATAATCCCCAGTTGAGAAATTAAACTGTCTGATTCCACTTAGAGGAAATGCTCTTGAAGCTAGTTTTTCCTTCCCTATGCAGCTTGGACAAAGCTGGCTGTCTGCAGTGAGAAAAGGGGTTGTGGCTGGCTTCTCCTCTCTTTCCCACTATCTTTCCCACTTTCCCACTTTCTTCTCTATCTCTCCCAGCTAGCTATGGATTCTACTGAACTCTACCACTTTGGAGATTTAGGGATGAGGTAGGTAAGACTGGCTAGAGGTAGGGTATAAGGAGGGGTGTAACAGAAGAAGACAGAAAGTTTACTTGACCAGGACTTTCTTCTTCTTCTTCTTTTTTTTTTTTAATATGGAACGCTTCACGAATTTGCATGTCTTACTTGCACAGGGGCCATGCTAATCTTCTCTGTATCATTCTAATTTTAGTATATGTGCTGCCGAAGCGAGCACGACCAGGACTTTCTTGAACTGGCAGAGGTGTTTAACCATGATGTTCTCTCCTTGATACCCCTTGGGTGCTGGGGACTCTCCACTTGCAGATCCCTTTATATGTAAGGTACACTTCCTCCAGAAGCTGGGTCCTTATGTCACCTCTTTAGACCCTTGCACCTGCTATGCTTCCCGCTTCTGTATTCTCTCACTCTCCTGGCAGTCATCTAGAGCAAGGTCAAAGACATCAGCTCTTACGTGATTCAAGGGAAACTTTCACCTTGGCAGCCTCATCACCATAAATGGTAGTATAGTTGCTTTCCACTCAGCAGCTCTTCTACTCCAAGCACTTAAACCAGAATTGCTCTTGTATGAATCAGGCACTTATCTATTCTTTTGCCCCAGCTTGCCAGGGACACATATCCAAACTCTCCTAGTGTCCTCCTACAGCCCTTCTCAATTGACTTGAAGGGTGATGGGATAAAGGCCAAACTCTGTGTTCTGACAACTTTCTTCAAATTTTTCCTTCTAATTTCCAGGGGTTTTTTGTTTGTTTGTTTGCTTGTTTTTGTTTTTCAGTATCCTTTTCTCTAATTGCCTTTAGGTTGGAATTTGCGACCATCTAAATGTTGCAAAACAAGTTTTTGACATCTAATATTGCAATCCTGTTTTACAGCTCTTATACTGTGAAATGTGGAAGGAACTGTCATTTGAATTCCTTAAGAACACTAAGCCAAGAAGAATTCAATATTAAAATCTTATCAGTGTTCATTCCCTTTAAAGAAATAGATACTTTTAGTAACTGGCTCCAGGAATTATTTTCTTCTCTGGGTATTATTTTTATAAGTTTAAAACATAAAAGCAGCTGAGTGTCATGGCTAACACTTATAATCCCAGCCCTTTGGGAGGTGGGAGGATTGCTTAAGACTAGGTGTTTGAGACCAGCCTTAGCAATAAGCATAGTGACACTTTGTTTCCACACACACACAAAAAAAAAAAAATGTAGGGAAAAGAAAAGAAAAGAACAGTTAGATAGTCCTTGAAGCTCATAACATCTTAAAATAGAGTTTAAAATATTGGGAATCACATTTCAGATTTCAAAACTCAAAATACAATACTGTAGTTGCTCTTAAGTGTCAAAATAAAAGGTATTTTGTAGAGGAATGGATACTTATTGTCTTTTCCTTTGACATAGTGGCACTTTTAATCAAGATAAACTCTGTTGCTTCCCTTTGAAGTGTATATAATTGAGGTGAGCTATAGAGGTTGAGCTGTATTCACCAAATTTTAGCATTTTAATATAATTCTCTTAGGCTTTATCAATTGTCCCCAAGATAATTTTTTAAATGAATTATATTTCATTCTTTTCTTAAAGCAAAGACATTTTTAGTAAGGACGTTTTTGCCCCCTCCTGTTTTTGTTATATATAAATTTTGATTCTTAGATTCAGAGATGAAAAGCATTAATAGTTGAAAAGTTACACTTAACAGACCAACCTTCAGAAACAGAAGATTCCAATTCTGGCCATGAACAGACCCCACTCAATCAGGATAAATGTCTGACTAATCAGAATGGCTGCCTGATCATCGAAAAGAGCCATTAGCCCTGAGCCACTCAGACCTGTCACAGCTAAGCATTGGCCTGTCTTGTGTATTTCAAGGCACAGGGAAGGCAGCCTCACTGAGTCTTAGTTTCCTCCACTCATGGAGATGATGATCTCTATCCTGCAGAATTGCTGTGAGGATCAACCAAGGTACATTGGTTCTTTGCATGGATTAACCAAGGTACACTGGTTTTTGCATATAGTAGGACCTCAGCAGAAAGTAGATGCTATTATGATGTTACATATCAAAGAGAGAAAGGGCCTGCTCCTTCTCTGCCTCATAGGTCAGTGTGCCTACCTTTGAATCACATCTTTTGGGGAGTTATTTAGTTGATTGGAGATATGAACTATAGCTAATGGGGATATTTATTTATATTCCTGATAAAAATCTTTAGATTATTTCCCCCCTTTTAATTTTATTTATAAAAGCATAGAAAAAAAGAATACAAAAAAGGTATAAAAAAGAAATGTAAAATCATCTGTGATTCTATCACACAGAGTTAACCACTATTAACTTTGGAAGTATATCGTTGTAAACATCTTCCTGTAAAAATAAACAAATAGGTACAAGAATGGGTATTACACTAAAGGCAATGTCTTACAACTTTCTTATCCCGGGGCTCTATCACAGCCACGTTTCCATGACAGTAAATAACTCCATCATAGAATGCCAATATACAGACTTTCTAAATTTAGTCACCAATAAAATTTACATTACTTCTAACAAACTACAATGAACTGCGTAATCCTTACATCTTTAGTTATTTTCCTAGAATACATTCTTAGAAGTGAATTTGGGCTCGGTGCTGTAGCACAGTGGTTACACTGCCATCCACATACACCAAAGTTGGCGGGTTCAAACCCAGCCTGGGCCTGCTAAACAACAATGACAACAGCAACAAAAAACAGCCGCGCATTTGTGGCAAGTGCCTGTAGTCCCAGCTACTTGGGAGGCTGAGGCAAGAGAGTTATTTAAACCCAAGAGCTTGAAGTTGCTGTGAACTATGACACCATGGTACTCTACCGAGGGTGACATAATGAGACTGTGTCGCAAAAAAAAAAAAAAAAGAAGTGAATTTGCTGGAACAGAGAAACACATATTTTAAATAATGAGACATATTATTAAATTCATTTGGGAAAGACTGTTCTAAGTTATACCTACTATTAAAGCATATATAATATCCCTATCTCCACATTTAGGAGTTTGTGAATAAAATCAAATATGTCTGTATCCTTTGATAAATGAGAGCATTTTCTCCCTCAAAATCAAACAAAATCTTTTAAACTCTAATCCATAATAAAGTTAAAAAATTCAGTTATTTTAAAAATAAAGGCTTTTATTTCAACTACAAAGTCCTTTTCCTATGACAGCTATTTAAATTATATTTATTAGAATCATAGTAAAATCTTAAATATTATTTTGCGTAATCCTCTCTCTCCATAGGTGATCAAAGTAAGGTCTTCAGTCAGAGGGTTTGAGAGAGGAGACTCCTAAGTTCGTTTGTTGCTTTCCTCTCACCTACTTTCTTAATATTGAAATCATCACCTTTTTTATTCCTAAAGGAAATATTGTTATTTTTCTTCTAACATCAGTGCTGGCTTGTGACATTTAAAATTTTTCGATTGGAAGTACGACATGCATACAGAAGAGTATAAAAATCTTAAGCTGAATGAATTATCACAGAGTAAATGCCTGTGTAATCACCACTCAGGTCAAGATCAAAAATATGTAATTAACATTTTCTAAGATAGATAATCACAATGGAAACTGTAAAACTGTCCTGACAGTCACTTGGACTACAACTTTTATATCAGACAGTCAGTAATTTCTCTCTTGGAGAATGTGCCCAGTTTGTCTTACCACCTGTACAAATTATTCTTCTCTGGGGGCATTTTACTTATAATAGTCTGTATGCAGTAACTCACATAGTTTTTAAATTATCCACAAGAATATTGCTCTCTTCTCTTCTCCCCCGCTCTCTCTCCTCCTCACTCTCCTCTTCACTCTCCTCTTCACATCTCCTCTTTTCTCTCCCCTTTTCTTTCCTCCTTGGTGCTGCTCTGCAGCCTCCCTTCCCCACCAATAAAGACCTTTCATACAAAAAAAAAAAAGAATATTAAAAAACTTTTAATATTACTACATTAAAAAACTTTTAATTACTACTTGACAGTGAAGCCCAAGAAGTTGTAAGGACAAAACATGGTGGCTTGCAGAGATGAGTGATTGAGAGAATATTACTGTGACTTAATACCAAATGCTTTGACATAAGTCAAAACCAGGAGTTTGATTCAAGTCATTATTTGGTACTAATCTTGCAGTTATTGGGTAAAGCTGGAGGTAAAAATAACAAATTTGACCCTGTACCTGGGAAGCTTGCAGGGCATTAGAAGCACCTACACAGAGTGTGTGGCATAACAACTGGGCAGCCAAGTGTTCCCTACACAAATGCTGCAATCCCTGGGCCTCAGCCCCTTGCTCATGACTTCAAAACTCATCAAAGGCAGAGGCCACAGCACCCCTGACTCCTGAACATCTTGCCTTTTTCAGGGGCCAGGCTATGTGTCAGAATCTTGGCAGCAGAGATCCTGCTTCTACGTGGGCTTAGGCAGCCAGTGTTACTCCCACCCCTGTGCTCAGTTCACTTAGCCACTCACTGCATATCCAGGATGGACACCCGGTTTAATCTTGTTGTTCAGTCAATAGCTTTTGCATTATCTTTCTTTTTGTGGTTAATGTACCATTTTTCTTCCCTTTTCTTTCCCTACACAAACTGCAATGCCTGAAGTGCTTCCCCTGCTTGTAGAGAAGTTATAGCCTGGGCTGTAGCAGAACAGTGCTCTGATTAAAGTGATTAAAACTATATACAGCATGCATAATTAACCTTTGCGCGGCTGTCACAGCCAGCTGATGCATGGAGCTGATACCGTATCTTTCTGTGGCAGCCGGCGTATGCTACATGACCATTTTTTTTTCCTGCAGAATTTTAATCACTTGAGATAAAGAGCCAGGAGAGAGAGATCAAGGCTGTATTAATCCTCTCAATGGCTTTATAATTTCCCTTCTATTCTGCTGCTGGTAATCAAGAAAAATAATGCTGCCTTAATCCTGGATGCCAAGGTCAATCATCTCTGTGCCCTTTTGATAGTAGGGATGTCATTATGAAAGGATTTTTAATGAACATAATGGTCTCGGTATTCCTCAGGGAGAGGGATATGTCCATGACTTCAGGATGGTCAAGCAGCCCTCAATTTCTGACAGAAATTATTTTAAAACATTCTAATAGTTCTATTAGAAATAAATACCTGACAGCTGATTGAGGTTGCAGACCAGCTACACGTAGCAATTGGTGATTATAAAATTTAGGAGTGAGTCGCAGCAGCTGGTCAACAGGTGAGAAGGTCCCAAACCCCTGGGTAGTAGCTGGGCACCACCGCTAAAGGCCCCAGCAGCTTCTGCGAACCCACGCCTCTCTAGAGGGCTGCCAAGATCAAAATACAACTGCAGCGATACGCAGATGTGTGATGACATTTTTTTAAAAAGGCCCTTAGTTTTTTGTTTGTTTGTTTGTTTTTTAAAGAACATGTAGACAGGTGAAATAGAAAAATCCTTTCAGCTCATGAGCTCCTGAACTAAATCCCAGGTGGCTTTTTCTGATCCTTCAGCATACTTCCTCTTACTTGGTTTTCCCCAACACATCTCTAGGTGATGGTAGCTGACATAACTTTCCCAGAAAGATGAGAGCGAGCTGTGGGCTGAGAGCGAGCAGCCAGCTTTGAGGCATCACCTCATACAGTGGTGCTGGCCATGGCTGTGAACTGCAGTCAGACTGTGGAAGGCAGGACTTGTTAGGAAATCTCTCAGCAGTAGGGGTCACTTGTCCTTGTGAAGAAAAGGTTGAGGACGCCTTGACTTCACACTCCCAACACACAGGTTACTAGAATTACGGAAAGAAATGAATTGGGTAACTAGCTGGCTAGTTGTCCTTGAGAGCAAAGGAAAGGGAGACCCTCATCTCTGGTAGACAGGATTCAATGAAAACACACAAACATTCTACAGTTAACGCTCACACCAGAATGACCGATGTAAGTGGCTCTTTTTTTGAAGTCTCTAAAAATACATTAGATTTACTTTCTCTCCTGTGGTCCATGTACAGCTTCCTTTCATGTTAAAGGTGTGAGACACGGGTGTGGAGCTCTGCTTCTGAGAGGCTCCTGAGGTGGGGTGGCCATGAAAGACCACCTGAGATGGTGGTGTTTGCACTCCCGAGCTACTGCAGGCAGGTGACTTCAGGTGGTTAGAGTGAGAGTCAAGGCCTTGTGAACCAAGAGATTCTTATGCAGTAGACCCTCTTTCTTCTCTCCTTTCTAACCTGACCCCAAACACTGATTCTTTTCATCTAGAATTTGTGCTTGGATTCAGTAAATGCCTCCGTTTGAATTTTCCTCATGTAGAATTTATGATTATGTGACCTGGCTTGGGCTGAAATTTGTTCTTGTACCGTCTATGAGAAAAATGTCAGTGGAGCAATGTAGAATGTAAATAGCATTGTAGGGGCATGTTTTGCCTCCTTACATGAGCAAAATGTTTTTAAGGACTTCTATACCACTGATGTCACTATTTACAAATGAACTCTTTTTCTTTATTAAAGTAGACTTGGCAGGGCCTCTCCCTGAAACCACTTTGTTAGCAATTCAATTGAGCAGTTAAAATGAATGAAACTGAATTTAAAATAATTCTACAATTTAGACCCTCTCCTTCCTCTGAATTACTGTACTGCATTGATGCAGGAAACAATTTAGTCATGCATACCTATGAGACTGTCCTGGCTTTTTTCCCCTTCAAATGTAATTTTAGTAATGGAGCATTTGCTCCATTTCCATAGATCAGTAGAAGTGTTGGCTGGAAGGGCCTTGTGGATGTGATCATCATTAGAAACTGGAACCTAGAAGGTGCCACACTGCGTTACTGGTCCTGTTTAAGGAGCACAGGGGATTTTCTACTGGATGACACTGTGCCCAGGGGTTCTGGAAGGTACCTAAAGGTCTTCTAACAGTAAAGCCAAGATGCCATGGGTGACCACTGTGCAAGGCCCCCTCACACATACACTTAAACTTGCTACTTTGGGGTTCCTCCTAGAACTTGGGAAAAAGGCTTGTAAAATCTTAAGAATTTATATATAACCCTTTGCTCTGTCTCAGTGGAGTCATCTATCTATCTATCTAGAGAGATAGGGTCTCACTATATTCCCTGGGCTGGACTCAAACTCCTGGCCTCAAGTGATCCTCCTACCTCAGCCTCCCAAAGTGCTAGTGCTGGCCTCAATGGAATTTATAAAGAGATTTCATCCCTTGAAACTATACTTAAGGGAGGAATGTGTTTGAAAGATTAAATTCTTTTGGCAGTCATTAATCCAAATGTGTGTGTGGGGGTATATGTATACACATGTATAGGTGCATGTGTGTGTAAAGCTCTTTTTGAGTCTGTCTCATTGCCAAAATGAGATCCAGAAATTCACCCCCAAAGGTAACTAGGAAACTAGGGCACATGGAGTCAAGGAAAGATTTTGAAGCTTAAATAGTAGTAGACCCCAAATTACAAAGACCCTCAATCTCTAGTTCTAAGAAAGTTAAACTGTACCAGGAAGATAGAAACAGAAACCCAGAGTTATACTCCAGACCTTGGTCCCATTTTACAACTAATTAGTCATCACTCTGCCTTCATGGTGGGCCTCAAATCTAGTCTTTCTTCTCCATCCCTGTTGCTCTAGTTCTAGTCACCATCATTTTAACCTGAAGCATTTCATGTCTTAATTGCCCTGTTTCCAGACTTTCCCCTCACTCAAACCTCCACATGGCCTCAAGAATCTTATTTTTAAGCACTGTCAAAAATACACTACTGAGACCTCATCAAACTAAAAAGCTTCTGCACAGCCAAGAACACTGTAAGTAAAGCAAGCAGACAGCCCACAGAATGAGAGAAGATATTTGCAGGTTATGTCTCCAACAAAGGTTTAATAACCAGAATCCACAGAGAACTCAAATGTATTAGCAAGAAAAGAACAAGTGATCCCATCTCAGGGTGGGCAAGGGACTTGAAGAGAAACTTCTCTGAAAAAGACAGGTGCATGGCCTACAGATATATGAAAAAATGCTCATCATCCTTAATCATTAGAGAAATGCAAATCAAAACTACTTTGAGATATCATCTAATTCCAGTAAGATTAGCCCATATCACAAAATCCCAAAACCAAAGATGCTAGTGTGGATGTGGAGAAAAGGGAATACTTCTACACTGCTGGTGGGAATGCAAACTAATACACTCCTTTTGGACAGACATCTGGAGAACACTTAGAGAACTAAAAATAGACCTGCCGTTTGATCCTATAATCAATCTACTAGGTCTACTCTAGGTCCTAGTACTAGAATAGTACTGATCCTCTACTAGGTATACATCCAGAAGACCAAAAATCATACTACAACAAACATATTTGTGCCAGAATGTTTATTGCAGCTCAATTCATAATTGCTAAGTCATGGAAGAAGCCCAAGTGCCCACCAACCCACAAAGGGATCAATAAATTGTGGTATATTTATACCATGGAATATTACACAGCCTTAAAGAAAGATGGAGACTTTACCTCCTTCATGTTTACATGGATGGAGCTGGAAAATACTTTTTTTAGCAAAGTATCTCAAGAATGGAAGAAAAAGTATCCACTGTACTCACCCCTACTATGGAACTAATTTATAGTTTTCATATGAAAGCTATAACCCAATTATAGTCCAAGAATATGGGGAAAGGGGAGACAGAGGGGAGGGGAGGGGGAAGAATGGGGGAGGATGGTTGGAGGGAGGGTGATTGGTGGGACAACGCCTATGGTTCATCTTACAAGGGTACATATGAATCTTTCTAAATATAGAATATAAATGTCTTAACACAATAACTAAGGAAATGACATGAAGGCTATGTTAACCAGTTAGATGAAAATATTTCAGATTGTATATAGAACCAGCACACTGTACTCCATGACTGCATTAATGTACACAGCTATGATTTAATAAAAAAACCCACAGAGGATTTTTCTATTTTAATTATTTTTTATATTAGAAGTATGAAAGAATAAAACTTGCTTAGGTTATATTTATAAATGTTTCTTAGGCACTTGGCATGACGTGGCACTTTCATGGCAAAGCCCAGTAGGTAAGTTTTATTACGTTATGAGGAAGCGAGTCCTCTCCTGGCTCACGTGTTTGCTTCTCCAGTACCTTCTAAACATGGTGTTTTGGGTACAATATTTCCTTGTTTTGGTTTCCTTTGGACTCATGGTCTTGAATATGTTCCTTATATTCATTTGACACATTCCTGCCAATCAAATGGAAACCAAAGGTGTCAGGTACCCTTGGGATAGTTGACCTGTGTTTGCATCTCTTTTAGCCCAGCAAAATCTCTCATTGCTTGTTTCTGGGCTCTTTGCATCATAAGATTTTGTAAGAGGGAGAATTTTAGAGATTACATGGTATGAGGGTCATTAAGAATTGAGTTAGTGGTCCATGAGCCTCCGGAAATTGTTTGTACAGTTCTCTATATTTGTGTGGAAGTATATTTCCCCTCATATGATTTGCAAGTGGGTTATGTCCCTCCAAGGGGGAAGAATAATTTACCAACTAATATACCGACTCTGTACTGAGTATTTTACACTGTGCCATGTATAGTCATCCTCATAAGCATCTTGCGTTATCTCATTCAGACTTTACAGCTCATTCATGGTTTAGGGTGCTGAGTCCTGCAGCAGTGATGTAGACTTGCCCATGGTCTCAGAGTTAGTAAGTTATATAACCTTGATTCAGACTCTGCTCACTGATGTCATTCTTCTGTGTTATGAACCTTCATACCCTGGCCACTAGACAGTCTCCTTTAGTAAGAATGTAGAAGTGGCCCAAGAGAAATGAAACATGTCAAGGATGTGACTAAAGACAGACGGCTGTTGGCTTGGTGCCTGGGGCTCAAGTGGCTAAGGCTCCAGCTACATACACCTAAGGTGGTGGGTTCGAATCCAGCCCTGGCCCACCAAACAACAATGACGGCTGCAACCAAAAAATAGCCGGGCGTTGTGGCAGGTTCCTGTGGTTCCAGCTACTTGGGAGGCTGAGGCAGGAGACTTGCTTGAGCCCAGGAGTTGGAGGTTGCTATGAGCTGTGATGCCACGGCACTCTACCCAGGGGGATAGCTTGAGGCTCTGTCTCAAAAGAAAAAAAAGGCAGGCAGCTGTTGACATGTGAAAATAATGCAAACACATTAAATGTCAATTAGGAGGTTTTAATTTTGAAATATAGTTTCCAAATTAAATTTAAAAATTCCTTTTTGACCTTTCTTGTGCCACTGATCCTTGTCTGCTCACTTTTCTCCTTCCCTCCTTATCTCTTCTTCCCTCTTCTCTCCTTTTCTCCCTCTTTTCCCTTTATTTTTCAACAATAATTTTTGAGACTTTATTCAGAGCTAAGATGGAGTTATTGGTAGTTGAGCATTTTAACATTTCTAAAGTGGTTTAATGGTCGGGGGACCTGGCGTCTATCCTGCTCCCCTGTGGCCAGTGTCTCTCTGCCTGAGAACATTTTCAATGGAGACGTCACACTTGAATCAACATTGAAGCAAAGCAAAGTGACTGAAGAAGATGCTTTGTCCTCATACCTAAGAGGGACCCTCATTTCTGATTTGGGGGCATGGCTAGTATTATTAATACAAATAGACAACACCAAAGGAAGCTTAACTTTTACGTGGCTGGGGAGGAAGGAGGAGAAGTCTTTGAGTTTTTCAGTTTTGTGAGCTTTGCAAACGAATTTCTGTGTGTTAATGCTGGAGTTGGGAAGAACAGATGAGGTGTCTCGAGGAACTTTTGAAGAGAGGCGAAAAAATGTCCTTCTTTCTTCATTCCTTCCATTTCATTTAGAGTTTAGCACCTATCTCAAGTTCCATTTGCCCACATAGCCTTTTCAATGATTCCTATCCCAGTCAGTGTCCAGTGGTCTCTGAACTCCTGTAAGACTATTTTTTTTTTTTTATTCCCCATTCATGTGCTTGCTTAGGTCACTTGCATTTACCAAAATGAGAAGGGAGGGGTAAGAATACAGTAGGAATCATAATTGTCTAGAAAGCAATAGACCTGTGCTTTGAGTCTAGGCATTGTTATTTGCTATTTGTGTGACTGATTGATTTTCTTCCAGCATCAAATTCTAAGTTTATAAAATGGAATTAATAATAACATTTGCCCTGTCTATCTAACAGAATTGGTGTTCACTTTGTCACTATGAATAATAGATGTGAAAGCTCTTTAAAAGACTTCTCACATATACCCTCAAAGAATAGGACTAGAAAAGATGTTCCTTGCAAATGGACCAAAGTGAGCAGGAGTTGCTATATTTACATTAGATAAAACAAACTTTAAGTCAAACAGTGAAAAAAGACAAAAAAAGTCACAATATAATGATAAAGGGATCAGTCCAACAAGAGGATATAATAATTCTAAATATATATGCACCTGACACTGGAGCATCCAGACTCATTAAATATTACTGAGCAAAGATACAGCAAATATTACTGTATCTAAGGAGAGAGGTGGACTCTCTATACAGAATTAGTGGGGAAATTCAACACCCTACTCTCAGCATTGGACAGTTGATCTAGACAGAAAATCTACCATAGAGCCCTGGACTTAGACTAGACTGTAGCTGAATTAGGCCTAATAGACATCTGTAGAACATTTTATCTGATAACATCAGAGTATATATTCTTCTCATTTGCATATGGAATATTATCCAGGATATACTATGTTATACTCAGATAATGTTAGGCCACAAAACATACCTCAATAAATTCTTAAAAGTCAACCTTACATCAGGTATGTTCTCGGACCACAATGGAATAAAACTAGAAATCAACATGAGGAAATTTGTAAAATATACATATACGTGGAACTTAAGCAGCATGATCCTAGATGTCAAATGAGTTAGTGAACAAATTAAGATGGAGATAAAAGTATTTACTGAAACAAATTTAAATGAAATCCCAGCTACTCAGGAGGTCGAGGCAAGAGGATCTCTTAAGCCCAAGGTTTGAGGTTTTGAGATAAGCTATTATGCCGTGGCATTCTACTACCCAGGGTGACAGAGTGAGATTCTGTCTCAAAAATTAAAAAAGAGAGAGAGAGAGAAATACAACAGACCCAAACTTGGAGGATGCAGTTTAAGCAGTGCTGAGAGGGACATTGATGGCAGTCGATGCCTACATCAAAAAAGTAGAAAGATTTGAAATAAACAACATAGTCAATCAAAAATGCTAGTCCAAACCAAACTTGAGATTACCAGAAGTAGTATTAAAAATAAGAGTAGATCTTCACAAAATAGAAAATAAAAAAAATCCAAAGAATCAACGAAACAAAAAGTTGGTTCTTTGAAAGGTAAACAAACCTGATAAACCTCTACCTCAACTAACCAAGAAAAGAAGAGGAGGGAAGACCTAAGACCTGAAATAAAACAATGAAACATCAGACTTGATACCACAGAAATATGAAAGATTATTAAACCTTTATCAGCACATATATATGCTTACAACCTGGAGAACCCAGAATTTCTAGAAACATACAACCTGCCAAGATTCAGTCAGGAAGAAACAGAAAACCTACACTGACCAGCAACAAGTAGCGAGATTGAAACAATAATAAAAAGTGTTCCAACACAGAAAAGCCCAGGATGGGGTGGATTCTTATCTGAAAAGAAGAACTTATGCCAGTCTTCCCTCTGACATTATTTCAAAAAATTAAAGAGAGAGGATCTGTCCCCAACTCATGCAGTGAGGCCAGTATTACCTTTATACCAAAATCAGACGAGGACAGAACAGTAATAGAAAACTGTATGCCAATATCCCTGATGAACAGAGATGCCAAAACCCTGAAAAAAACAAAACAAAACAAAACTAGCAAACTAAGTACAACAGCACATCAAAAAGGTAATATACCATGACCAAATGGGACTTCTGCCGGGATGCCAAGATGGTTCAACCTGCACCAATCAGTAAATGTGGTCCATCACATCAGATTGAAAGACAAAAACTGTATGATCATCTCAATAAATGTAGAAAATGCATTTCTACATTTTAAAATGCATTTTAACAGTGTCCCTTCATGTTAAAAATTCTCAAATAAAAGAGGAATAGAGAGAATTTACTTCAAACTAATAAAGGCCACAACCCAGAGCTAATGTACTGATTAATAAAGCTGATTTTTTTTTTCCTCTGAGATCTGGAACCAGACACGGATGCCTGCTTTCACCACTCCTATTCAACATAGTACTGGAAGTCCTAGACAGAGCAGTGTGACAAGAGAAAGAAATAAAAGATAGGTAGATTGCGGATGATACACTAATCTTCAGTCTAGAAAAACCTAAAGGCTCCATCAAAAATTCCTAGATTTGATAAATACGGCAAATTGTAGCATACAAAATCAGCACACAGAAATTGGTAGTGTTTCTGTGCAGTAATAAGGAGCCAGCTGAGAAAGAAATCAAGAAGGCAATCCCACTTATAGTAGTTATTAATTAAAAAAATAGCTGGATATAAATTTCACCAAGAAGATGAAGGATCTCTACAAGGAAAACTAAAAAACTTCGATGAAAGAAATTGAAGAGCGTACAAATGGAGGGAAAGACGTCTCATGCTCATGGGTTAGAAGGATTCATATTGTTTAAATGGCACGTGGCCCAAAGCAATCTGCAGATTCAGTGCAATCTCTATCCAAATACCAATGCCATTTTTCACAGAATTAGAAAAACAAAATTCTAAGATTTGTATGTACTCACAAAAGAACCCCAATAGAGCAACCCTGAGCAAGAAGCACAGAGCTGGATGAATCATACTACCCGATTTCAAAATATATTACAAGGATATAGTAACTAAAACAGCAAGATATTGGTATAAAAGCAGACACATAGATATATGGAACAGAATAGAAAGTCCAGAAATCGATCCATGTTTCATAGCCAACTAATTGTGGATAATTATACTAAGAATATGTGCCCTGGGATGGGAGAAATTAGATACCTCTATGTGGAAAAATAAAACTGGATTTTTATCTTTTTCCATATACAAAACCAACTCAAGTTGGATGAAAGACTCAAACATAACACCCAACATTATATAATACTCCAAAAAAAAATAGGAAAAACACATTAAGACATTGATCTAGGCAAAGATTTCATGGGTAAGACCTCAAAAGTACACAATGTTCACAAAAATAGACAAATGGAACTATATTAAAAAGTTTCTGCACAACAAAGGTAATAATCAGCAAAGTAAGGAGAAAACCTTCTGAATGGGAGAATATATTTGCAAACTACTTATTTGAGGAGGGGCTAATATCCAGAAAATACAAGGAACTCAACAATAAGAAAACAAATAATTCAATTAAAAATTATACCTATGGACAGGGACAGACATTTCTCAAAAGAAGCCATTCAAATAGTCAACAGGTATTTGAAAAAAAAAAAAAAAAACACGAGCATCATAAAGCATCGGGAAAATGGATTTCAAAACCCTGATGGGGTAACATCCTACCCCTGTCAGAATGGCTACTATTAAAAAGACAAAGTAATAGATGCTGGTGAGTTTGTGGAGAAAAGGGAACTCTTATGCACCATTGATGGGAATTTAAATCCGTACAACCACTGTTGAAAACAGTATGGAGATTCTTCAGAAAACTAAAAATAAAACTACTATCTGCGCCAGTAATCCTGCTACTGGATATTTTTCCAAAGCAAAAGAAATCTGTATATCAAAGGGATACATATGCTCTCGTTTATCACAGGATTATGCACAATGGTAAATAGCTAAGATCAGCCTACGTGCCCATTGGTGGAGAAATGGATGATACTAGTCAGCTATAAAAAAAGAATGAAGTCATGTCATTTGCAGCAACACGGGGAACTGGAGGTCATTATTTTAGGTAGCATAGGCCAGGCATAGAAAGACAGGTGTCTCATTTGCACATTCATGTGTGGGAGCTACAAAACTGATCTCACAGAGGCAGAGACTAGAATAAGAGATCTCAGAGGCTGGGAAGGGTGTGGGTGGCAGGTGGGGATAAACAGAGGTTGGCTAGTGGGTATCGACCTACAGTGAAATAGAACAAATAAGCCCCGATAGTCAACCCAGAGTGGGGTGAATATAGTTAGCAACGGTGTATTTCAGAGTAGCTAGAAAAGAGGACTTGAAATGTTGCCAATGCACAGAAATGAGCACTTGCGGTGACGAGTACCCCCAATACAGGCCTGATCAGGACACATTCTATGCACGTGGCAAATACTCACGTGTACCCCATAAATGGGTAAAATATTTTGTATCAATAAATGATAATAAATGCATAAAAATAAAAGGAGTCTTTAAAAACAACCACCTATTTTTTTACCTTTACGTGTAGTTACTATGCTGTGAGCATCTTTGGATGTTTGCATACTTTTTCTGTTTTAGCCACTTTAGTCCCAGAAGCATCACCATGTGTATTAGGCCTTTGTATGCACAGTTCTAATCAGGGTCTCATTTCCTTTAACTTCTTCTTCATTTTCTTTTCTTTTAGTGGCTTTTTTTTCTTTTTGAAGAGTTTTCCCAGCAGTTGGTTGGGTGTTAGCCTCTCTGTAAACAGCTCCTTCTCGGACTCTGCTGGTCTGTGCGTTTGCACCTGACTCTGTACACCGTTCCCTCCTCCCACTATCTTAGGCAGACGTTTCCTTATCTTACTACTCTGTCACAACGGTGATGACCTTAGTGTGTCCCTGTTAAAACCCTGTGGGGTCAGAGGGTCAAGTTGCCTCAAACTAAGGCCCAGAGAGGTTTGCTCTGTACTTGGTCCCAGGTGACATGGGTGCTGGTTTCTGAACAAGGTGCATACTGAGGAGGCTTGTTGGGGTTTAGCTTCTACTTTTTAATTTTTTCTTTCTTTTTTTTTTTTAAGTTTTTAGGGTGACATTACTGAATTTTCTCAATAATTAAATTTTTATAAGGATTCTGTTTTTGAATCCAATTTGATTCTATTCTAGCTCAACTTACCCAGTCTTTTTTTTTTTTTTTTTTTTTTTTACCATGTTGGGGTATGTGTGTTTGTAGACAAAATTAGGGATGACAGCAGACACGAGACATATTTTGTTGTGTATTTGTTGAAGACTTAGTATGTTTATTTTATTATGCTGATCGTGGACACTAGAGAGGGAGATAGTTAATTTTAATTGATATTTTGTTATTATCACTCAATTTTCTTTGCTATTTTCTACCTCCTTTAGCCCAGTGTGTCATCAATAAGCCCACATCTAATTTAGTAATATGTATGTTATGTTTGTGTATTTACAGTTTCCTCGAGACTTTTGGTTACATACTATTAAAGCCACAATAACGTGAATTTTTAAAGAGAGGGTAGAAGACTGCTGCCCAGATTCCCACTTTCTGGACAGATCACCGTTTCTCATTTTTTCCTCTTCCTTTTCAGCCAGTCCTAGTTCAAATACGGATAGATTTTTACATTATAACTAAATTGTATTAGTTATAGCTTCTTTTTTTTTTTTTTTTTTTTTTAGACAGAGCCGCAAGCGATCCCCCTGGGTAGAGTGCCGTGGCATTACAGCTCACAGCAACCTCCAACTCCTGGGCTCAAGCGAGTCTCCTGCCTCAGCCTCCCAAGTAGCTGGGACTACAGGTGCCTGCCACAACGCCTGGCCATTTTTGGTTGCAGCCATCATTGTTGTTTGGTGGGCCTGGGCTGGGGATTCAAACCCGCCACCTTAGGTGTATGTGGCTGGCGCCTTAGCCGCTGGAGCCACAGGCGCCGAGCCTAGTTATAGCTTCTTTATTGAACCTTTCAATAATAATGGGTGAGGAATATTTTACTCTACTATTCCCACTTAAAATTATTCCTGGGTTTCAGTGTTGCTACACATTCTGACTTATTTTAAAATTCATTATATGTTGTTGTTGGTATTTTATTAACACTAGATTTGTATTTAAGACAGAGTGTCAGGAATGAAATGTTTAAGTCAAATGGCATTAACGTCTTGGCTCTTAAAACAATTACCAGCCTCTTCTTTCCAAAGAAACCACCTCCAGCAAAGTGTTTTCATTTATCAGAACATGCTTAGTACATCTCTGTCCACAGAAGAGATAACTGTGTGTTGTTATATGTTTAATTTCTGTTACCATAATATGTGCCACGTTTAAAACGGTGTTCCATTGTGTTAATTCTTACCATCTCTGACCATTAGAAAGATTCTTTTTTTCCACATGCCTTTTCCTATCTTTATCTATCATTTTGTGAAGTATAAATTGGTGGCCTTGCTGATTCAATCTATTTGGTTTTGACTTTTTTCTTTATTTGGGATCCCAAATGTGTATTAACCCTCCGTCTTATGTATTCATTGCCAACGATTTTTCGAAGTCTGTGTGCCATTTTAGTGAGTGTGTATGTGCATGTGTGTGTATTCATATGCAGGTGTATGCACACATACCCGCACACAGGGTTTATATAGTTATGGGGTAGGTAGTGTCACTTGGTAGATGGCTTCCCTGATGATTCAGGTGCTTACTAAGGGACCCAAACTCTCTGAAGTTGTTAAGGTACTAAGAAGAAATTTCAGAAGTCCGGGTCCTTTCCATGATGCAGTTGCAGGGCCAGAGAGATGAAACACACCCCACATAGCACTCAAACATCCTGCTCCTGTGTCCTCTATGTTACCCTTCAAGGTCAAGATCTAGAGTCCTCAAACTACGGCCTGCGGGCTACATGCGGCCTGCCTAGGACATTTATCTGGGCCACTGGGTGTTTTTACTGCTGCTGCCTATCCTGATTAGCAGCCGACTCCTCCTGGGGTCTGCAGTCCGGCCCTCCAACGGTCTGAGGGACAGTGAACTGGCCCCCTGTTTAAAAAGTTTGAAGATTCCTGGTGAAGATGGTCTTAGAGTACCCAGTCTGTCTCACTGAGATGTTGCCTCTCCTCTGCATGGCTGCACACACCTACCCCTATTTTCTTTGAAGCTATAGTTGCTCACATGTTTTCGATAATACATCCTTTATGGCTTTGCTTAAATGTAACTGCCTCCTGTCCGTCCACCCCGAGTGAGACCTAATTTCTTCCCCATGAACTCCTCACCTTTCTAGAGTGTATTAGTTACAGCTTCTTCATTGAACCTTTCACTTTTTATCTTGTACCAGCATTATTTATGAATTAACAAAATCTGCATTAAGTCGGGTACTTTAATTCTCTTTATATTGATAAAGGACTTGGATGATTGAGTGAGCACAGAGTCGAGTGTGGGAGGTCAGGGCTCAGGTGCACCCTCCCCATGGCAGAGCGGAGAAGCGTTAGCAGTGCTGGTGGTGGCTGGACCCCAGGCCTGGGGGGCTGAGTGCAGCCCCACAGTGGCAGGGTTGGCTGTGCTTCCTGGACTTTCATAAGATACAGACACATGAATTTCACAAACAATTAAATGAAACAAACGAGGACCGTACTTAGGTTTGCATGGAAAGCTATCTAGATAAAAGTCGCTGCCATTCTCTACAGATCCCTCTTGTTTCTCTAACGGAGCAAATGTTTAATATTCTATTTCAGCAAATGTTGAGATTTTTTTTTTTAAAACCAGGCACAGAGTAAGATGCTTTATTACTAAAAAGGGTGATTATGGTGTGGCTTCTGCCCTTGAGAAATTGTTTGTAATCTGATAGAAGAGACAGACATTATAACAGGAAGGTTCTAATCCTGGCTAGCCTGGAACCTTTGCCACGTTCAGACACACACCACATTAGGAATATGTGAGAAGAGAAGGTTAATCTGAGTGAGGACTCACAGGAACTTGCCAGTATACTTGTTTCTTATTATGTATTTAGCCTCAAAATTCTTCTTTGTTGAGTTTTTATTTTTTTCTTTGATATTTCAAATTTTGTCTGGTTTCTGCCTCACCCCAACCTATAGTCCTTCAATTTTAATTTGTCATTATTTGAATAATAACATAGGGCAGTTGAAAGATTTATTCTTTTTTCAAAAGGTGAAGAAAAAAAGCACAAGGGATGAGTCACGTGCAGTTGGACACTGAGAAAACCCTAGGAATTAGGAAGAAAGTTCTGTGGCATATCAGCAAAGAGAAAAGTCACTGTGAGCTGCAAGTGGTCGCTCAGATTCTTGGAAAGTGTGTCTTCCGGAGATAATACTTGTATCATAGTGAGCACACACGAACATAGACCCAGACACACACACGTACAGTCTCTTTCTGCCTCCTAACTGTTTATTCTTGTCTTTTATTGGTTGATTTCTGTTCTTTTGTCAAAATTACCTTCACTGGGACCTAATTACAACTCCTCCAAATTACTGTTTTATCAGAATAGGTGTGAGCTCCCAGTATTATATTTAAGAAACTAATTAGATTTATCCATTGTGTAAACAGGTATACAAACCTATACTGAATGCCAAATTTGTTGTCAGATTGCAATGAGAAAAGTCTGGGAAATATTTCCCATTAGTATTTATTTATCTATTGATTGATTGATTTTTAAATCTTAATCCCATTAGCTTTTAAATGTACAAATTCTCTTCCGAAGAATGATAATAAAACATGTTGAGACTTTTGAGTTCTAACGTGAATGTCCAAAGCCAGTTTACTTGTAGAAGTCAATGTTTAACTTAGCCCTTAAATGGTGAGGAAAGAGCTGTTTCAAAAAGCCATATGTTGATACCCCACCCTGTTAAATAGTCATATTTAGAAGAGAAGTTTAATTCAAACTGCAGCACATCAATGCAGTTTTTAGGATATAAAAAGCAGTTTTGCTGACTTACTAGGACAATTAAAGATCGCTATTTTCAATTACTTATTTATGATATAAAAAAACATTATGAGGACCCCAGAACTGTTTTACCATTCAAAAAATGAGGATACAAAATGCTTTGTTGGAAAGAATCCTGGTTCTAGTCTCAGGTCTTCCTGTTACTTTACTCTGGAACTTAGAAAAGTTCTTTCATATTGCTAAGTCTAATTTTCCCACTTTTAATAATCAAGGGATTATAAACCTTAGATCTGGAAGACACCTAAGAATGGTGTCCTCTTTGTATAAGAAATGTTGCAATGTTTTATTAAGTTCAGAACTGTTTAGATGGGAAAAAATATTACCCACAAATCTACCCCAATCTACCCTTTCTGTGTACCTTTCTGGTCCTTCTCCATTGACATGAATTACCCATAGTGCTGGCTCTCTTGGCCTCATACATTAAGTGTTTTCTGTATTGCTGCACATTCTTAAATTATTACAATTTGAGTATCTGTTTAATTTCATTGAGTAGTCACACTCTATTCTGTTACTTTCAAATTGTGTTACAATTAACATTTCTGAATAACATATCTTAGTTCTTTAGTAATCTTAGATATGATATCTTTGGGTTGAGATGTCAGGGTCAGAGGTTAACATTTTTGTAGTTATTCACACCTACTGATGACTTGTTTTCTAAAGGCGATATTTTTGTAACTCTAGCAAGAGTCTGTGAGTGAGTCAGTATCTTCCCCACTCATGCTAGCATTAGATATGCTCTTTTTTGGTATTACCATTTATCTGGTTATTGTAAGGTCAAATATGCCTCCGCATGTCTATTTCCAGCTTTGTTTTTTTATATAGCATTTGAATAATGAATGCTTTTTAATCTTCAGGATCCCATTCATAGCAAAACAAGGAAGAACTATTTCAAGTCACATGAAGGGCCCTTTACATAAAGAGACACAGCTTACTTCTGAATGGGTATATAGATATTGTCAAGTAGTTATTCTCCCCTACATTTCATGTAACATCAGCACAAATCTTAGGTCAATTCTTGATTTTTAAGGAAAAAATTCTAAAATTTTCTTGATAATAAACAAGTAACATAGGTAAGAGAAATTTGAAAAACAAAGAGTAATGAGGAACAGGGTCTAACCCAGCCAGATACTAAAGCAAAACCTAAGGTGACTGTAGTTGAAGTAGTAAAGTGTTGGGGCTGGAATAGACAGGGGCCTCTGCATGATGTGACCCACCCAGAAACCCAGCAACTGGATGTGGAGCTTCATATGCAATTTAATAAGGAACATCCCTGAAACATTCCGAAAAGGAAGGATTATTGTAATTTATTTATTTATTTGAGACAGAGTCTTGCTTTGTCACCCTTTGGTAGAGTGCTATGGCATTATAGCTCACAGCAACCTCAAACTCCTGGGCTTAAGCGACTCTCTTCCCTCAGACTCCCAAGTAGCTGGGACTATAGCGACCCACCACAATACTGGGCTATTTTTTAGAGACGAGGTCTTTCTCTGGCTCAGGCTGGTCTTGAACCTATGAGCTCAGGCAATCCACCTGCTGTGGCCTCCCAAGTGCCAGGATTACAGATGTGAGCCACTGCATCTGGCCAGAAGGATTATTTTAATGGGGTTGGGAAAATTGGTAAACATTAATGATAGAGTTATATTATGAATTTGTATCATAAACCCTCATATAAATTAAAGGCCATATTTAAAAAAACTAGAAAAAGGCCTAAGTGGGGAGAAAAAAAGAGATTTATCATCTCTGTATCAGACTGGAAACAGTAGCTCTTTTAGTTTAGATCTCAGTTCCTCCTATTTTCCTAGTAAATGGTCAAGTAGTATATATATTCTAGGCTATGTGGGGCAGATGGTCTCTGTCACAGGTCCTCAACTCACTGTTGTAGTGCAAAAATATCAATACACAATGTGTCATACAGCTTGTAAAGAAATAAATAGAGAATATGTCTGTTTGTACGAAGAATCATAATATTGTGATTGTTATTTTCCCCACACATCTGGGTCCATAGTAAATTTCACGAATCTTTAAATTTTTGGGTAAACTCTGCAAAAAAGTAGCATCTCTTGGCTATTTTAATTTATAGTTTTCTGACTGTTATGGAAGGTGTGTGTGTGTGTTTAGTAAATTTGTCTCTTTCTGTGAATTATAGGTAGGGTTAATTTTTCTCACTTATTTCACCCCCTGTCACTTGATGCTCCCAAACTCTGGAGACCTCTGTGGTCTCTCCATCCGATCATGGTCCAAAAGGTCGTCATGTTGTTTCATGAACTGTAACTTTTCTGTGACTATGTGCTAAGGGGATTGGGACTTGCCTTTCAGCCCAGCTCTTACCTGTCCTCTTGCCTAACCACCTGCCAACAGACTGAGGATTGGGGCAGCCCTTTGCCTTTCTCCATCTTCAGTAGTTTGGGTTGTGGTTTACCTACTGCTCAGTGCTCCTCCACTTCCTCGTGGAAATCTTAGACTTAGTTGTTGCCTAATCTTATTTCAACCCTTTGGGTCCAGAATGCCAGCTGTGGATGGGATCTGCTGCACTTCTTTCTTTCTTTTTTTGTAGTTTTTGGCCGGAGCCGGGTTTGAGCCTGCCACCTCTGGTATATGGGGCTGGCACCCTACTCCTTTGAGCCACAGGCGCTGCCCAGACCAGATCTGCTGCATTGCTGTTCATCCAGATGAGCTTGGCCTCACTCTCCAATTGTGTTGCTTCAAAGAACCATCAGTATTTGGTTCCATTCACTCTTGAGTTATGATAGCTATTTCTGTTTTCCAAAACATAGAACTGAGAAAGTGGTGAAGTCACTTGCACGAAACCCATAAATTTTCTTGGGGAACACACAACACGAGATTATCATCACTGAGATAGAAATGTCCCCTTCTTGGTGCTGTGTCTCCATACCCTCGGTGAGCTGAGGGAGCGGAGCCCTCCCCTCACCCACATCCCCGCTGCTGTGGGAACTGAGACAGTTATGGCACAGCCAAGCTGGTTTCTCTTCTCTTTTGGAGATTGTTGTTTGTCACAATTCTCATTGCCATTTCTTTCCCCAGATTCTAAAATTGCTATATTTACATTTGCATTTTCTTTTTCTGTCTGGGCTTAAGTGGTGCCATGTATAGCTTTCCTTTGAAATTCCTTTATTGATAATCCTCCTTTGTTTGTGTATCACTCTGCTGTTTACAAAATGCTCTTCTGTCCAGTATTGCACTTGATCATCAGAAACACCTCTGAGGTAAGCAGAGCAGGGATTGTTGTCTCCATTTTGCAGACGGAAATTAAAGCCCAGTGAGGTCTGGAAGGCCTTGGCCCGCAGCCACTGTTGGAGCTGCTGCCAAAGTTGGGATTAGAGGTAATACCAGTTCCCTTGCGCTGTTTTTCTTCCTGTCCACAAAACTCCTCTTTTATGAGTTTCAGGGATTTTCTTGTCTGAGACATAAAGAAATTAGTGACTTTCCTTGAGAGATTTAAGCATTTGCCCAATAATTCTTTTACTCCATCTATTGGTCCTGGTACTTTAAGAGAAGCGAGTGCATATATATTTATATGTTCTTTCTTTTCAGGTATGGGGGTAGAAATTTTCAAAGATGATAGAGATTCTGAAGAAATTATTTGTTTGATGCTATTCGTAACACTCACTGCAAACATGGTTTTTGGATTTTTCTTCCCAAAGTTTTCTAGCTGGAGGTAGCCGCAAAGCATTCAGGGGCTCATTGGTTCCTGTTTTTTTTTTGTTTTTTGTTTTTTTATTTTTAACTGTATCAAGCCTGTGTATTATGTGACCTTTGTGTTCTGACCTTCAGATTTAGGGAACTGAAAATTTAGGAAGTTTTGTTAGGACTTAAATCCAAGTAAATTCCCTCATGAGAACAGACTCATTTGAGGAGGAGCAGAATGTTAGAGATGAAGGGACTTTCATTCACCTAGTCCCCTTGTGTAGCAAACATTAGGCTCTCCACTGGCTCCCTCCACGTCCCCCAGAACTTCTGGAGCTGTAGGGTCCCACTGGACTGGGAGCTATGAGAGGGACTGTCTTGTATGTTCTGTGCGGGGCTCTTTTCCCACTGGTGGTCACAGTGCTTTGCTTAGGGACGCAGGATGTATTTGGACAGAGAATGATTGGAACTGGTCTCTTGTTGGTACAATATCATTATATCCTTTTGAGAAACCAGCTATAAGATTCCAGAGGGAGGTTTAGTAAGAGTTTATTATGAGAAACAAATCAGTGTAGGTATTTTAAATCAGAAGGATTTAATACAAGTTGTTAGCTGTTTTGAAATTATTAGAAGGACGATATGGAATGGGCTCTAGGCTGAGCCTCCCGTAATGAATCCCAGAACCACACAAAACTGCTCCGTGGTTGACAGTCAGGAAAGAGGAACATAATGAAGCTGCCATGAGACTTTTGAGTTCCAGAATATACTACTGTGCCTGTGAGCCAGAGACCCAGAAGCTTTGGCTGGGAAGTTAGCAGCTGGATCCTGAGACCTGGAGTCTGGGTGCTCCCTGTGTCTCAGCTGCTTCTTGACAACTGAGCTAATGGCACAGTATGAGAATGTGGGTGCAGACAAGCCTCAGGCTTCTCTGCCTTCAGCAAAAAACAGGCCAAACAACAGGAGCATAGCTTCATCACACTTTTGCCTTCCAAATCTCAAGCCAGTTTTGTATATTTTGACAGTATTTCTTCTGCAGTCCAACCCTACCTGGAGACAGACTTTGTGATGCAGCCAGGTGGAGTGTTGATCACCATGGCCGACACAGGAAGGGTTACGGCGTTCCCATCTTGGACTTGTCTTCCACAGGCTCTGTGTGTACTAGATACTACACTGAGGCTGGAATAACAATTACATTCTATTTGATTGCTGCTTGTCAGCGTGGCTAATTATATAACAGAACTGGAATACAACCGTTTCACTTTAGGGGATCCCTAAGGGAAATTCCTATTTATCAGAAAAATGCCATAAGGAGGGAAGACCCTGAACCGAGAGAGTATTCTAAACTGTTTTGGTTTCAAGTATCTTGGAAAGTACTCCAGGAAGATGTGCAGTATCACAGCAGTGCTTACCGCGTCCAGGGGGAGTTCCAGCTTAAGCAAAGGTTGTCAGTTTTCCATCCTGTGGTTATACTATCCCCCCCCCCCATATATATGTTTGAAATTTGCCATTGAAATCAATGTAAAATTATTTAAAATAAACTAAATAGACATATGATCAAGGGGCCAGCTCTGGATTCTTCTCACACGTCTCTTTACTTTTGTGTAATCTCTATTTAGAAAAGTGAAAAAAAATGTTAGTAATTCCTCCTTTACCCTGGTACCACAGGGTACCTTGTGGGGTAATGATTTACTCAGCTACCATTTTAGATCTGTTTCTTTTCCTGTCCCAAGTTAAGAATGAGGCAGCTGGTACTCATCACCAGGTACGTATTATAGGGTCACAGGTAACGTTGATGGGAGGTGAGGATAGAGAGGTCAGGTGGTAACAATATAATTGAAGTTAATCTAATTTTCTTCGAAGGGTGACGGTTTTTGTTTCAGGAGGAAATGGCTGAGTGAATCTTAGCTAATAATAGATTAGCTCCTGCTAGATTTCTGTTATATCTTGAGTTTCTTGGTCCCTGCAGAATCATTTTAGCACATTCTTTCCTTTTTATAAAGAAGCACATCCTTCTAAAGCAGAGATGCCCTGAAAGCCACCTCTGTTTCCCACCAATTATTCTGCCCTCTTAGTATCTGCTGTAATAAACTCAAAGAATAAGAGGCCTTTAACCATGTGGAACTTTGGGGAGGGAACTTGACTATACTCAAGATTTCCTTGGACTACGTGAATCCAACCTCATTATCACACCGTTATAAGTAGGTGACTATGTGAGTTATCACCTACACTAGGACACTTTTGAAAAGGGGCACTGTTAATAACTACACCAAAACAGCAGGCAAAGATCGCATGTGTGGTTATCCTCGTTAAAAAGAACCAGGGAGAAGAGTGTTTGAAACAAATATGGATTAAAATGATTAAAAAACAGAGTTTAACTCTTCCTATTCTCAAATTTTTAAGTTCATTTTTCCTTTTATATAATAATCGCATGCTGAGCACTGAGGGTGGGGTAGATTGTTCCGGCACTGGGAAAATAAAGGTAAGGAAGACACCATTGTTGTTCTTTATTCACTCCGTTTTTTGCTATTATTTTAGGGCAGAAGGTTCTCAGTCTCGCTCACAGCATGCCAGGCACCCTAAGGTGATAATGCCATTTTGTGCTTCCCCCCAAATTAAAGTGCTCTCTGCCAAAGCATGGAGATTTAAATGCCTAAGTGACTGTGTTATCTAGTTGTTTATTTTATAGAATTTGGGATTATGTTTAAAATTTGGCATGGATGGACCATTTTTTGCCAAACAAAATTTTGAAAGCTACTGGTTTGTGATTTAAAAATTTGTTCTAAAATTGTCAGGTTAGTTGAAAAAAGAAGAACTAGACTGATTAGACACAGAACAACCTGAGTAGGACACAAATCAATTACCTTAAATATCTGATATTCTGCCATGTTTTCAGAGGCTTTGTGATTTCACAGAGTCAGGGTAGGACCAGTAGGGGGTCCTTGTGAGAATACAGGTTTCCGCTACAGAAAACATTCTAGCTGTCTTAATTTTCCTGCCATGGAAAGGGGTTCCTTGTGAGGTAGTGATTTCCTTGTCATTGTTCACATACCAGTGAACTCAAGGTGGCCGTTAAAATATCTTCATTAACAGTTTTACACTTGAAAGACGTTAAAATTCTGTATCGGTGAAGGTTGGGTCCTTGATTACTGCTTTAAAAATATCTGGTGTGGGCTCAGCACCTATAGCTCAACCGGCTAAGGCGCCAGCCACGTACACCTAAGGTGGCGGGTTCGAATCCCCAGCCCGGACCCGCCAAACAACAATGATGGCTGCAACCAAAAAAATAGCCAGGCGTTGTGGCGGGCCCCTGTGGTCCCAG
>CAUYTI010076821.1:0-23836 GCA_963575145.1 Galago senegalensis | reverse complement strand
AGAGAACTGATTTTTAAAGATAATCTATTCCAGCAAAATAATACAGCCACTTTGGGGAAAAGTTTGGAAGTTTCTTATAAAGATAAAGGTAGTCTTACCACGTGATCCCACAATCCCACTTCTTGAATTTACAGAGAAAGGCAACATATCCACGTGAAAACCTGCATGCCAATGTTTACAGAGGCTTTAAACATAATGGGAAAAATTGGAAGCAAACCCACATATCCTTCAAATGATGAATGGGCAGACACCCTGTGGAACACATCTCTACAACAGAAAACTACACACCGGTGAAAAGGAATTAACCGCCAACAACCGGCCCAGAGGCAGATGGACTCAACTGCCCGATGCCAGTCAAAGAAGCCAGAGGCAAGAGGCGACCTGCTGTGTAATTCCATTCCTAAGACACTCTGGAAAAGGTAAATCTACAGGGAAAAGAAAATATTTGGGGCTGCCAGGAGGGTGTAAAGGGAGAAACAAATGATAAAGGGACCAGGGCAAATGCTAGAGGCCAATGTCTACTTGTCAGGTACTTTGCACTTCACAACATAGTCATCTGGAGTGCTCAGAAAGTGCTTATGTTTTTCCAAATACACAGACAAGAGCTAAAATGATATTTCATAATTTCTCATCTTCAAAATATCCTAGATTTTCATTGTATAGTACACCTTTTCTTGTTTTGATAAGTGTTCTATAATATACATTTGAAATTTTCAGTTGATGATTTCTAGAGATTTCTGTGTGATTTGAAAATTGGTAAGTTTTTCTTCTGAGGGAGGTTTTTGAAACTTTTGCTTGAGTACAAACAATAGGTTGGGTTTTGAAAGTAGAAAGGGGTCGTCTGTCTACTAAAATTCGTTGTTATTTAATATAACTGTATAAAAATTTCAATTTTAACATGAAAGCCAGCAAATCAACTTAAAATAAAAACTATGGCCAACCTTAAAGTAGTATTTAGAAGCTCAGATTTGAAAACACTATACACAGCACTTGGGAGGCCAAGGTGGGTGGACTGCCTGAGCTCATACTATGTTCAACACCAGCCTGAGCCAGAGCAAGACCTCATCTCTTAAATAATAGCCAGGCGGTGTGGCAGACACCTGAAGTTCCAGCTACTTGGGAGGCTGAGGCAAGAGAACTGCTTAAGCCCAGTAGTCTGAGGTTGCTGTGAGCTATGAGGCCACAACACTCTACCAAGGGTGTCTAAGTGAGACTCTGTCTCAAAAGAAAAAAAAAGAAAGGGGGTGGTGCCTGTAGCTCAGTGGGTAGGACGCCGGCCCCATCTACTAAGGATGGCGGGTTCAAACCCGGCCCCAGCCAAAGAGCAAAGACAACAAAAAAATAGCTGGGCATTGTGGCAGGCACCTGTAGTCCCAGCTACTCGGGAGGCTGAGGCAAGAGAATCGCCTAAGCCCAAGAGCTGGAGGTTGCTGTGAGCTATGATGCTACAGCACTCTACTGAGGGTGACCAAGTGAGACTCTGTCTCTAAGAAGAAAAGACCATAGAAACTTCAGATCTGAAACACACCACTCGACTCTTCCTAATAGTACCTTTTACTTATAGCTCAGGAATGTATTGAGCTTATGCCATGAAGCTCCTTTCTTATAAAGTAGAGAAAGGCTTAAAATACTGGGCTCAAGTGATCCTTTCGCCTTGGTCTCCTGAGTAGCTGGGACTACAGGCACCTACCACCACTGACCCAGCTAATTTTTCTAGTTTTAGTAAAGATGGGGGTCTCGTTCTTTCTCAGGCTGGTCAAGCGATCCTCCTGCTCTGGCCTCCCAGAGTGCTAGGATTAAAGAGTCAGAAAAGCTAGATTTTTTTTTTAATGTTAAGTAGACTCTATTTTGTTCGTACAAATTCTTTACAGCCTTTTAAGTGAACATGAGGTTTCTGAAATAAACAATATACAACCAAACATAAAAAGAAAACTTGCCACTTTGGCAGTAACTTCATTTATATCACGTTTTACCAAGAGTTTAAAAACAAACTCTGGTCGGGGTTTGGGATGAAACCCACCACGGTTCCCAAAACTATGTATCATGTTTTCCTGGTAGGAAAAGCTAAAGATCCCAGCTTCCACAAAGTCCTACTTCAATACCACTGAAGCAAAATGTAAAACAAATCTTTCTTCTGCAAAGACGTTCTCAAGTTCAGTGATATCTCTGCACCAGCATGTAAAATTACTTTTGTGAAATGTGAATTCAACGTCATTTTAAAAAATTGTTTTAAAGTAGAAGAGCTGTTAATTATTGTTAATACAAATCCACTATTTTAAAAATTTAGAAATGGGTGAAAGTTGAAAGTATGAATGACCCGAGATTAACTATCTATAAGCTAAGTGCAAAGCTGGTCAAGTCGTGTCTTTGCTTGAAATCTCACTGGATATACTTTTCTATTTCAAGATTACCTTTGATGAACATGGCAGAATACAGGAATCTTAGACTTATTATATCAGGTAGGCAAAGTTTAACTTCAAAATTTGCTGTAAACTAGGCAAATGTTTACAGCAAATGCAATCTGCTTGTACACAGAGGTCATTAAAATGACTTCCCAAGAGATAATGTCTTGTGTGCTAACATTTACTTAGGTTATTAGGATTTTCAAATATCCAAGATTTTCCAGATAACATTAAAATAATCATTTCAAGCTAAAGTTTGATTCACCTATAACTGTGGACTCTTTTTTTTCACCAAAGGAGATTAGTTTAACAGTAGACTGTGCTGAGAAAAGCGTGCGGGAGGTGGGTAATGGGAGGGGGAAACAATATTTTTTTTTTAAAAGCAAGAGGCTCACTCTGTGCCGTGAGTAGAGTGGCGTGACATCATAGCTCACAGCAACCTCAAACCCTGAGGCTTGAGAAATCCTCTTGCCTTAGCCTACCCAGTAGCTAGGACTATAAGCATGCACTATAATGCCTGGCTTTTTTGTTTGTTTGTTTTTAGTAAAGATGGGGGTCTCATTCTTGCTCAGGCTAGTTCTCGAACTCTTGAACGTGGCTGATTCATTTGCCTCTGTTTCCCAGAGTGCTAGGATTATAGGTGTGAGCCATCATGCCCAACTGGGAAAATCCTTTTCTAAAATACATGTTACACTGTTTTCAAGTTGTACCAGTTTATGCAATAGAGTTTGTCCTCTTTTCCAATTATATGTAGGTCACTATGAAAATTTTGAGAAAGACTGTTATGGTCCATTATCTCATTTCTAATGAATAAGTGACAGCGTCCTTTCAAATTCACCTGTGCAAGTTTCAACCCGCTCAGCTTTTTGGTGTTCTGGGAGAGCTTGATTGGTTTCTGTCCACATGGACTTCATGTTTCTTGATTTTTGTGTATCTCAAAACGTTTCTAAGATCCCCTATACACATCCATTCTGAGATACACAGAAAATCAAGCTTTTCTATTAATTCAGCATTCACGAAACTATTATAGAGTTTAAAGCCTGTCAACCCTAAACTCATTGACCTGCATCAATTTAACCACTACAAGAATGTAACTCAAAGCCCAAAAAGAGCTGGTGGTCCTGCCCGAGTGGTGGGAACCAACAAGTGATTACCCCAACACTTCATTTGCTCTTCCTTTTCAGGAATGGTACCACTGAGTGAGGTCCAGATTTCAGTAGTATATCCTAACAATATAACTCATCCCTTTTTATGAAGTACCCAAGTAACTGTGATGTAATTTTCAGTGTAACTGGCAAGTGTCATCAGTAAGCAATGATGACCAAGATTAGAAATGTTCTTGCATTAATAATCAGTTGCTTTTATAAACTTTCCTGTTTATATGCACATCACAAACACAGAAAGAGCTGAGCTACATGAAAATACCACAGCAAATCCATAAGGCTTAAGAACAAACAGGAGAACACAAGATGAACTCTTTTTTAAAAGCCATTGCTCTTATATTTTTCAAAATATTCACTTCTTAGATTCTGTCTCTACATCAGCATTGATAAAACTACATTCCTTTAACAGAGCAAATTAAATTTCCAGAATTCCAAAATAAGTTGATTTAACTTTGACAGGAAACAGAAAGGCGTGTGACAAATACCAAGTTACTGCATTAGCAGTATCAACAGGAGAGTAAACAAACTTTATAAATTATATATTCCAGAGTGCCTAGAAGTTTAGAAACCAAAGTGGTCATAACTGATTTCTACTAGATGGATTAGATGTGTCTTAATTCGTCCACCCTAGTGCTATGTATTGCTTCTTACTTGAAATAACTCTGCGCCATTCTGCTTAAAACACAGGTGACCAAGAGCCAAACGCCCCTCAAGTCTCCTTGACAAAGACTGAAAAGCAGGATCTGACAAGAAGCACAAGCAGAAAAGATGAAATTTTACAACCCTCAGGCGTTTCTCAGCTATTTAAAACTACTGTGAGTTGGTTTTCCCACCGAAGAAGGTTGAGGAACATGCACTTGGCTCCAAGAAACAGCTGTGACAGAAACAGAACCCAAGCGCTGGTCGACGCAGTCAGGCCTGGGCGCATCGGCCCCGCCCCGTTTCGGGCCCCGCCCTCCGCCCCGCCCCGCTGCGGGCTCCGCCCCACCCCGCCCCGCACGTCTGCCTGCGCTCAGCGTGCCAGGCCCGCGTCTGTCCAGCTCTCAGCTTTTCCACCGTCAGCCATTAGTTTTAATTACGCGAAACGAGTCGCAACTTGTTAAGTCCTGAAATTTGGGTGGTTATTTTATTCCTTTTGGCGGGCGGGGGCGGTGAAAGACAGATGCAGCACAAAAAGTAGGGTAAACATAAAAGCATTAAGCTCTCGGCGCGCCAAGCAGGAAAACGAAGTCGCGGGTCGAATGCAGCGACTTAGGGGGGCACTGGCGAGAAATGGCGCAGGGAAAACGCGCTGTGCCTTCGCAAATCTGGCTGTGGTGCTTCGTCTGCACGCGAAGCTGTGTCAGCAGAAACTTTAGCAAACACGTTGTGCGTGTGACGCCACCTCCCGCCTACAGGAGGAGCCCGGGGGCCCGCGGCGGACCGGGCCTCAGGCGGCCGCGCCAGGCCAGCAGGCCCAGGGCGTCGGGCGGCGGCCGCCGGTCCCCCCTTGGGCGGGGGGAGACGGTCCAGGCCGGCGCCTCCTTCCGCCGCGACCCACAAAGGCCCATGTGTGCTGGGCGCGGGGCTGTCCGGTCGGGCCTGACGCAGGAGCAGCTTCTGTCCCGCCCCGGCCCACTGCGGCGGCGGGACGGGGGTAGGGGGACCGCCGGGGCCGCCCGCCCAGCTCTGTCGCGCTCGGCCCCGCACGCCGCTCCTGGCTCCCTCGCGCAGACCTCCCTCCTGCTGAACGGCCCGCCAGGCTCCAGACGCCAGGGCAGTTTCTGAGTTTATGTAATCATCCCCCCCCCCGTTGTGATTTTTTTTAACGCTTTCTTCCTAAACATTTGTTTCTTCCCAGTCGAGTGCCAAATAACTGTATGTGTAAACCGATAAACAGCCTTGGTTATGAAAACAAAAGCAGGGATGATTTCAATGAACACCGCAGTATCAAGACTGGTGGCTAGTAAAGGTCCCCCGTCCTTCAAACCCTGTCTTTAAAACCACTCTCTGGCAGCGAATAAAAGCAGATCGACAGGCCGGTGACTGCCTGGGTGGGTCGTGGGAAGAGGGAGGGAGGCGGTTCATGTGGGCAAACGTTTAAAAGTTTCGGTTTTCTGAAATGTGCATATAATTTCATTATCAAATTCTGCAAATATGCAACACTGTCGGCCATTACGGTTTATATAATGTGTTCCTTTTGGCCATAAATCCCCGATTTCTCTTTGGAAGACAAGGAATCAAGCAGATCAGAAGAACAAAATATAGATAGTATAAAATCATCCACCCATCTACCACTCATTTTAAAAAAATAATTTGAGTTACAATCAAGAGATAGATGGGGAAAAGTAACAATCTTTGAAGAAAAAGAAGAAAAAACTGGGTAAACAAAAATAATTGAAAAATTACATACCACCAATATTTAATGCTTGGAATGTCAATTGGAGTAGGAGAAATGGCTAAAATAAGTTTCTTTGTTGTTTACCTGATACCGTCTGTCATTTAACCACACCTATTTATAGTACCAACAGTATCAATAACTGAAAATCACGTATGGTGGCATAGACACTAAGAACAAACATTTACAAAGCCTTATAAAAAATTTCAAGTTTGGGTTCATAAAAAGATACTCAAATAGGTATTTGATCTAAGGTTTAATATGCATCTTTTTTGCAATAACGTGGTTATACAACATTTTCCCATTAAGAAGATTTGCCCATGTACTGTTTTTTGTTGGGAAAAACATTTTAATTACATCCATCATAAAGTGCTGTACTTGTATTGGGGTGTAAAATATTAATCACATATAAATTATGTTATCTACAAGATTCAAAAGTAAGAATAATGAACTGCCCAAATCCATTCTAGCTCAATTCTTCATCAGAGAGATGGAATGTTCACAATTTATTTTCTAAATATTGCTAATTTTCCTAAAGACCTACCACTTTACTGAATGGTTTTAAATTTCATTCACCAGTTTTTTAAAACCATAAACCGTTAACATTTCTTTCAGAACAAATTTGTTATAAATGGAAATAACAAATGCTATTTCCTTTTCCTGAAATTGTCTTTCTCTTTCTATCCCTTTAACAACTTTCAGTCTTTTACTTCTTAGTTCTCGAATTCTACCAATTTGTTTTACTCATCTTTGCCAGACTGGGGACCCAAAGAGATTTTCAGATGGTCCTAGTTCTTCTGAGATAATGGCTCCATCTGAGAGAGGATGGATAGTAGTCACGGGGACATAGATTTTCTTCCAACTTGGTGGGCTGATTAATAGCACAGTCCTGTCATTAACTATTTGAAGTGCCTGTGGTATACCAGAGGACAGGGCTGGCCAGCAGTAGGAAATCCAGGGTACAGGGGTGGTAGATGGACACAAAACTATATGAGAGTCACAGGCAGTCAGATGATGGCTGAATTCATGACAGTGTATGTATGGCTGAGCTGATCACAGCGAGCATGCAGAATGAGATGAGAAGAGAACCTCAAACAGAACCTTTGTGTGTGCCAATATGATAAAGGACAAGTTCCTCCTTGATGGAAGCTAAAAGCACTAGGCTAGAAATTTTAGACCTCAGAACTGCTTTTTCTTCCTTATGTAGGGAGAGAGAGGGAGTAAAAACATGGACTCTGAGGCAGGACTCCACAGAACCGAATTTAACTCCTCCAGTCACTGGTTTTGTGTCCATGACAATTACTTGCATCTCCCGGCCTCAGCTTCCCACAGTGACTACTACCTCAGATGGTTGTTATGAGAATTAAATGAGTACTTACTAGATACCAGCTATGAACACCATCCGGTCATTCCTGAAATCCAGCCCAGCTTCTATTCCTACTACTACTTACTGCCTTAGCTAAGACCTTTCTTGCCCCTTGTAAGCCTGGAATACTGTGAAGCTGGTTTCCTTGACACCAGGCTCACCCCCACTCATTTTCTTTCACAGAGCTCCGGTGTCTGCTTCAGCAAACAGATCTGAATATGTCACTCCACTTAAAATCCCTCAGACCAAGGGTCTAGACTCCTTACTTTGGGATAAAGGACTTTGGGGACTCTGTTCCTGATCTGCCATGCAGTATCATCCCCCACCAGTCAGTCATGGAATATTAATCACCCTCTCTGGTGATTCCTGTGCTGAACCTGCCATACATTTTTTTTTAAACCCTTCACGCAGATCTCTTCATTTTCCGATAATTTTACCATTTGAAATCCTCATGCCTCCTTCTAAGAACACTTCTCTGACTCCATCATTAGAATGCACTGTACTTTATTCACTACTGGCTTGAATTGATATCAACTTTATTATTTTACACGTAACATGTCTATTTCCCCCATTAGATCTATGAAGGCAAGGTCCACCCGTTGTGTATTTATGCATATTCTCCCACTACAAAACCCCTAGAGAAGTTTGCTACAGATTAATTTAGTTACTAAATTAAAGAGAATGAGAGAGAAAGATGTGCTGGGAAACAGAAATTCTCATATTCTTGCAATTTAAATCTTCAGATCAGCAAACAGGATTAAGGCTGAACCCTGAAGGCTTTCTCACATACAGACGCAGCAAACAGGCTGGACCTGAAGGCTATCTTTCTTTCTCAGATACAGACGGACAATTACTAAGTAGTTGTATTTTGATAAGTGTTTCTGGGAAGTGGAGAGTCTTCCTTAATCATAAAAAGGAGGCAGTTATTTTAAATATTTATAAATTGTTTTTGAACTTTTTTCCCTATTAAAAAAGTGAGTTAATTTTAGAGACATTAAGGCTGTAGATCCCTGCACCACAGCAGAAGAAGCTGGAGCTGTGTTTACTTTCAACTTCAAAGCACATTGTAAGGAGGTGTGAAATTCTAAATGTGAAGTCCTCTTTCCTTATGTATTGTTCCCACAGAATGAAGGAGGCCTGTTGTCAGTTGATGAGGTCTGGTCTCAGGAAAGACCCAAAAAAGATTAAGCAGCAGTTACCTAGAGGAATATGAATTTTTATTTTACTAGAATTACAACTAGTACTGCTTATTTTCTAAAATAGCAGATACGATATTACTATTAATGAATTCCTTAAAAAAATGATGCTAGTCAACTATCTTAATTTTTGGAAAAAGGTATTAAATAAACACATTTTATAAAATCTAACAGTCATTTTTATACAAATTACAGCCAGCTTCCTGTGTCCCCCCCAATATATGTTTTCCTAATTGGAAGTATTAATTTTGAGTTGCGCCATATTAAGTGTGAATTATTTCCTTATCTGCCCTTTCCAAAATTCGCCCTAGTCAACACAAGGCTGCAGCCTGTCCAAGAGAAATACAGTGCAACTACAGCTGTAATTTACCATTTGCTAGTGGCAACATTAAGAAAAGTAAAGGGAAATGGATAAAATTACCTCTAACATGTTTTATTTGACCCAATACACCCCAAATTTTATCATTCTGATATTTACTCAATATAAAAATTAATGAGATATGGTAAGACCTCATTTAATGACATCAACAGCTTCTTAGAAACTGTGACTTCAAGATAAATGATGTATAACAAAGCCAATGTTTTGTTACACGATGACTGACATTATAAACAAGAGTTAAATTCTTCTGACATTATGGTCACAAAAACATCACCTAACTTCTAAGGACCCCAAACACGTCTAATATTAAACATCAAAATGGGCCAGACATGGTAGCTCATGCCTGTAATCCTACTCTCTGGCAGGCCAAGGCAGAAAGATCACTTGAGCTCAGAAGCTGAAGACCAGCCTGAGCAAGAGGGAGAGCAAGATCCACCAAAAATAGAAAAATTACCGGGCATGGTGGCATGCCTATAGTCCCAGCTACTGGGGAGGCTGAGGCGAGAGGATTGCTTGAACTCAGGAGTTTGAGACCAGCCTGAGCAAGAGCAAGATTCAGTCTCTACCACAAAGAGAAAAATCAGCTGGGCATTGTGACAGGTGCCTATAGTCTCTGCTACTCAGGAGGCTGAGGCAGGGAGAGTATGAGCGAGGCTTCTCGATATGCTAGGACACCGAAGTACCCAGAGAAAACCATATGCAGACGTGGGGCATGTGCAAATTCTATGCAGGCCTTGGCCAGGGAACCAGGGGATAGTTTATTTGGAACTGAGTAGTGAAGTTCATTTGTACTGAGGTATTTTGTTTCTTAACTAAAACATCATTTAAGATTGATGGCTATCTGTGCTTACCTTATTGAGATGAAAATAAAACACAAAGCTTTAAAAGAGGATCTATAACCACTACTACTGAAATGCTTCTAATAATGTAAAAATAGCAGCCAAGTGTAATTTGATGGACATTGTCTGCAAGCCAGGCTGGCTCAACTACTGTACTGACATTAGTCAAATGTCTTCTGAGACAAAGAAGTGAAAGCACCACTTCTCTCAACCCTTCCCTGGAGCAAACTGAAAAATGCTTCCATTCCAGAGCCGTGTCTCCAGTAACAACCTTACAACTATATCAAGAGACTCTGGATCGGTCTGAGATCATTTTTGCTGTCTTAAAGGCAATGAAGATGCAGGATTCACATCGCAGCTTTGTCTTTCCTTCTGAGAGTGGAGAATGTGGTGCTGAGGTGGGAGTGACGCTGTGATTGGCACAATAAGGACAAGAGAACCTTCCTACTGTCATGCCAGGAATGAAAGCAGTGGAGGGAAGACAGAGTGACAGCAAGTGCAGGGTTGTTCAGTCAGAACCTGGCAAACTCTGAAGTCAGAACCAGCTGCTCCCCACAGAAATAGGCTGTTGAAGTGCTTGGCTCAAACGATGGCGGGTCCCCATTAGAATAAATCTGATCAGTTCTCAAAATGTCATTTCGAAAGTATTATCTTCTCTCCATGGGTCTATCGCAGATATTCTCATCACTTTTCTTGACCGATCTCATTTACACCTACGGCTTCAAAAATCAAATACTTTGATGAGTCCTAAATCTTCATCTTCACTTCCTCCACTTGAGATCCAAGACTGACCAGCCCTTCTCCAAACATACACTGAACAGTTCCAGGAGCATGTCCTTCAAAAACCTTGATGGACCAACAATTCAAACTTATTCCATGAATGGCTTCTAAGTACCTCCCTGCCCTGCGCCAGGCACTGTATGATACCCTGGATGTCAAAGATGGCTGGGTCATCCCATGTCATCCCCTTCCGGGCCCCAAACCTTCAGTCAGGTTAAGCAGCTGCACCTTGAAATACTGAGTTACACTCGTTTGTTTGTTTCCTACTTCAGCCTGCATATTCCTATAAATAGAGAATGGCACGTGCTGCAATTCATCTTTTTATTCCTGGTGTAATACAGACACTGGCACAGTGTTTAGTATACAAAAGGCAATCAAATTCTGTTGAATAAATGAAATAAAGTTTACGTTTGTCTGGTTTGCCACCTTTTAGTTTACAAAGGAAACTCTGCAGTTCTAGATACCAATATAAAGTTTCATATTTAACCAAAAACTACTGCATTCCTCAAATTTGGAATTCAGATGATTCCCCTTCTATCAAACAGCTGATTAATTCCACGGTGTTGATCATATCATCCCATACAGTACCACTGCACTTTCTAACTTTAGAAATCTAGAAATTCTCAGATGAATTTTTACATCTATAAAGCCTCGTGGCTGTACTGGTAAGATGAGAACAGTGCCTTCTATTCTATCGCAACATAATGACAAGAAAGTTTTCACTCACTGACAGATGGAAAGACCATCCCTTAGCACATACCTAGCAGGACCCAAGGTACCAGTGATCCACAGCAGATCTCCCCTTATTTTAAAACTAATGTGACAGCTTATTTACTAACTTTACCCATCAAGTTCCTAGAAAGAACAGAAACTGAGCTAACTAAACAAAGGAATTTCATGAAAGAATTTTGGGTTAGTTTATAGAAAAATCAGGAATGGAGAACCAGGATCACAAAAGAAGAGAAATAATGTGCCCAGAGTGTCAATACTGGTTTTTCCAATAATGGATACACAATGCTGGCGATACTGCTAGAATCCCCATCTGCGTAGCTGAATCAGGCAGGGGCTAATGACTGGTCAATCCTTAGTCACATGCTCCTGCAACAGCTTCTTAGCTCTGTCTCCTTAGGACCTTAGGACGGGGTAGCAGAAAGCACAGTGCTGACTTTTATCACATCTTGTACATTTCTTCTGTCCCAGAAGAAAGGTTTATATGCTGAGCCACCAAGAACAAAACAAAAACCCCAGCAAATATTCAATAATGTTATCAAAACCCAAAGGTTTCATGTGTGTACATTAGCAATGCCTGAAACCAAGGCCTGATCTCTGGCAACAGACACAGAGTAGGAGACTCCCGCAGCGCGAGCCTATGTCACTGAACAGACCCACGTGGCCGACTCCTTTAATTGATTTTTGCTTGTCACTTCTGTTCTGTTCAGGTCTGCCACTGAATTCCCTTTGTGCTGACATGCAATTTGGCTACAATGCAATCGGATTCTAGTCAGTACAGGAAAAAAAAGTTCATGAGACCCTTGTGTGCACGCAGCCCTCAACCATCCAGCTGAAACCTCTGTGGCGTTTAACAACAGGTTCACTTTGAGCAAAAAACACATCTGGCAAACACCTTTTGACTGACGGTAAGGCCATAACAGTACACCTAACGTTTGCTTTTTATCATTCCGTTCACTGGAGGCTTCCACTGCAGGGTGAGTTACTTCCAGGATCGAATCCTTTCCTGCCATCACTCCCTATCAAGTGACAGTATGTTTTACGGAGCACTGGCTCCAAACATTGGGGGGCGCAGAGCTGTGGCTCCTGGGATTATCTCCACAGATGAGCAATTGATGCTGGGCCGGGCTCTGGCGCTAAGGGCTGCTGTGTCTCAGGGTATCTTAGGCAGCACCACAGCAGTGCCGCTGGCTCAAAACTTCACACTCACTTTATAACACAATCCTTCAGAGTTTCACATACTTTATATTACCAGGGCATGTTTATTGTGTTTAAACAAATTTTTCAGTGATACAGACCTGAAAGGAACACTGGGTATGGATATTAACCTATTTCATGGATGAAAATGGAAGCCAAATAGGTTACGTGACTTGTCAAAGGTCACAGAGTCCTTTGTGAAAATCAGGCTGAAGCCCAGGTCTCTTGCCACACGATGTGCTCTCTGTACTACATAGCACATCATTCTAGTAACACCTCGGACACACTGCTGGCTAGAGTCCACCACTGACCAACGGGCCAGTCAAGTCCCAGCAGCCTGTCCACACACGGAGCCCTTAGTCAACCTACACAGCCACCATCATGCAGCCCTAACGTGAGCACATCTCATCTCAGGGACTTTGTTCCTGGTTGACACTTTGTTTGCTTGCTGAGAATGGAACACCCATAACCTGCTTTCCCTGTGCCAGCCGACCCCAGCGTTGTCACAACCCCGTCTGAATTCTTCAACACCCTGTGGGCACCACGATATTACCACCAGCTGATGACAATGAAACCCCCACACAGACAGTGCTCTCCCCCAAAGCCCCCCAGTCCTGAAAGCTCAAGTCTTACTTCTGAACACCCTTCTAGGGGACCACGCTAAGCTAAATTAACCAGCCTCTTCCTGGTCTCACTCAGCTGGGACCCTTTTCCTTGGAACCCACTTTCTGTAGGATAACTTGAAATCCTGGATCACCTTCAGCTTTTACTTCTTAGAACGATGTAACTGATCCTTTCACTATGTTAATATATTAATTCTTACTATATAGAATGTACTGACAAGAAAAAATGAGGCAAAATTGTTAATACAAGAAAAATAGGTTAAATATATGAAGAACAGCAAGAGTTGTTCAATTAATAAGTTTAAATAAGGAAACTCAAATTAGAGGGGACACTCCTGGGTTTACAGGAGCCTGAAAAGGCCACAAAGTCTTCGCGGATGTCTGGATCCCATTCCCAGCCATCTCAATGTAACTGATCCAAATTACAAATATCCAGTGATCTGGGTATGAGGAGATTTTAAAGCTCCTAAGTGATTCTTTTCTTCAACTAAGATTGAAAATCCCTGCCAAAAGTAAAGAAATTTGGTTGGCAAACTTTCAGAGCCATGCTGTCAACAGAACTACAATGCAAACATTAAATGTGATCCACGTAGGTAATTTCAAATTTTCTAGTAGCCACATTAGGTAGGGTAAAAAGGAAAGTGAAATTATTTTAGTAACATATGTATACTATTTGACTCAATATATACAAAATATTGTTTAAACATGTAATCAAGATAAACAGTATAACAATGACACTTTCCCTTTTGGGGGTGGTGCCTATGTAGTACCACCAGACCAACAATTTTTGGGAGCTCTTAAAAAATAAACCTTTCGGCTCGGTGCCTGTGGCTCAAGCAGCTAAGGCACCAACCACATATACCTAAGGTGGAGGATTCGAATCCAGCCCGGACCCGCCAAACAACAATGATGGCTACAACCAAAAAATAGCCGGGCGTTGTGGCGGGTGCCTGTGGTCCCAGCTACTTGGGAGCCGGAGGCAGGAGACTCACTTGAGCCCAGGAGTTGGAGGTTGCTGTGAGCATGATGCCATGGCACTCTACCCAGGGGGATAGTTTGAGGCTCTGTCTCAAAAAAAAAAAAAAAAAAAAAAAACCCTTTCATTCATGTGGAAGTGAGTCAGTGGTGGTCTACGCTATGGCCTCACTGGAATTTGCAGATGTGGATTATATAGGAATCCTTCCTTGCCCCCAAATTCCAGCTCTTTGGGAACAGCACCCGATGAGCACTGTTCTTCAAATAAGCAATGCAGTGGCTATGGAGAGCTAATGTTTCTTTGTTCTCAAGATGGAGAACCAGTCCACACCATACCACATGGGCATTAACACAGCTTGCGGCTCCTTCTCTATACACAGCAGTGTAAGTACTTCTCCTACGTGCTGCAGGTATGAATACAAGTGATGGTGACTGAAAGACACCCAGGGCCACATTTCTCTGCCACAGGAGAGTGTGACCCCTACCAGTTCTGAAAGCCAGAATTTCTGAGACTCGGGACCAGGATATTCTGGCTACCTGGCAGAACACTATGGACTTTAGTCTTCTGCTATAAGATAAAAGATCTAGAAGTCTGGCTCTATGGTAAGTGCGTGCCAGGGTCTTACCTATCCATACAGTCTTCCTTTCTTACTCTTTTTAGCAAAAGAGCTGCTTCTAGGGAAGACAGACAACCCACAGACTGAAAACAAAATAATAAAAAAGCAGTCACGGCTTGGTGCCTGTGGCTCAAGTGGCTAAGGCGCCAGCCACATACACCTGAGCTGGCGGGTTTGGATCCAGCCCAGGCCCGCCAAACAACAATGATGGCTGCAACAAAAAAAATAGCCGGGTGTTGTGAAGGGCACCTGTGGTCCCAGCTACTTGGGAGGCAGAGGCAGAAGAATTGCTTGAGCCCAGGAATTGGAGGTTGCTGTGAACTGTGATGCCACAGCACTTTACCCAGGGGGACGGCTTGAGGCTCTGTCTCGAAAAAAAGCAGTCACAATATTCACTTTTAAAAGAATAATTTGATGAACTGAGAAGCAACCTGTTGTAGAAAAGAACTTGGGACTTTAAAGTCAAGCAAACATGGGTTTGGATTCTGTATCTGTAATTTGCCAGCTGTGGAACTTAGGATAACCTCTTAGAACACCTGGATAAAATGTGTGAAAAGAGCAAAATAATGCCTATGCTTGCAGAGTTGTGAGGACTGTAAATAATGAGTAAAGCAACCAGCAAAATGTCTACACCACGGAAGTATCCAATAAATGACAGCCATTATTAAACTGTCAGAGTAGGGGAGAGAAGAGATCAAACAAACAAACAAACCGAGAGGCAGCATCCACAGTGACCATTATTACCGAATGTTATCCTAATAGACACTTCCTGCATTTCTATTTTAATGTAAAATGCCCATTTCAAAAGATAGGCACCTAACACATTTCCCTTAATGTTCGAAATAATTTCAAGACTCATACAGCTCCCAGTGAACAGAAAGTCTCAGGAACTTTGGCCTTCAGGAACGCAGAATAAGCTTGGGTATAAAGAAGAGGTCCCCTCAGCTGATCAATACTGTACTGTAAACCAATTAAAACCTGACTGATTGCATTTTTAATGCTTGCAGACCTCTAACTAGGTCTGATGTGTATGTGGAAAAACAAGCTCTGAGGTACTCTAATTGAGAGCAGTTGCTCTGTTTTGTAAGATCACTCTTTAGACTAGCAGGATTCACCCTATTGTCTTTTTCCCCTCTTGGTTACTGTCTGAAGTTTTTTTTCAGTCTATTTATTCTTTCAGTGAGCTCCTTTAAAATATTATCATACATATGGAACTAAGTGAAATATCCCTTTCTAGACAGTAGAAGGAAGTTCGTTGCCATCTCCCCTCAGCTCACATTATCTTACTGAATAACATTTCAGTTTCTTAATTCTATAAAATAAACACCATTATTACTTTACATCGTGTTTGCCTGGCCCTTCTATCTGTTCACCATTCCATCTTGCTGTCAGGTTACCTCTCAGGCGTCCTTCCTGCAACCGTTTTCCTTTCCTTGAATTACACCCTGCCCAAATTCTTTAAAGGTCTTTAGCAAGACTCCCAGGATTACTGTTTAGCTCTAAATGTTTCCTCTTGTGATAATTCTTGAATAATACTTGAAATGCTTTTGGACATTCCTACTCTGTAGACACCTTTCTGTATTTCGGACATTCCTACTCTGCAGACACCTGTCTGTTTTTCTGGATGTAACGGAGCTGCTGTCTCTGTTTCTGTACAGCTGAGCGGCTCCTTTTCTCTGGCTGCTTTCTAGATGTTCTCTTCGTCTTTGATGTTCTTTAGTTAAGTCTAGGTGTAAGTTTCTTATTCAAACCTGGAATATATTAAGCTTCCTCAATCTATATGTTCCTTATTTTCATAAATTCTGAGAAATAAATATGCCTTTTGAAAAATGAAACATTGGCATCAACCACAATAAGGTGGTAGAGAAAGATGACAGTAATAAATTTTATGGTATTTACACATTTAAATTTATAATAAAAGATAAATTCTCTAATAATATCCATACTAACATCACATGAAAATAAACAAAACACATCTATGATTAAATGATGGACCATTACATCTGAGATATGACTGCTTATAGGACCACAGTTCATTAAAAAAAAAGACTTTCTGATGACAAAGACTTCTTTCCTCAAGACTTGAAAATATAGCCAGGGGTGTTGTGGCAGGTGCCTGTAGTCCCAGCTACTCAGGAGGCTGAGGCAAGAGCATCTCTCATGCCCAGGGGGTTGAGGTTGCTGTGAGCTACAGATGATGCCACAGTGCTCCACCCAGGGCAACAGAGTGAGACTCTGTCTCAAAAAAAAAAAAAAAAAAAGAAAAGAAAAGAAGAAAGAAAAAAAAGAACTGAAAATCACTTTATATTAATACATTTTAATTTTATACTTCATCATAAAAGTTCCCACAGCATAAAATAATGTAATACTTCATACTTTTCATTGAAAAAGATTTCTTTTCAATTTTTCCATTTAGTGCATCCTTTTTTTTTTCTGTCCCCCCAAGTCTTACTCTGTCTCCCTGGGTGGAGTGCCCTGGCATCAGCCTCACTTATAGCAACCTCAAACTCTTGGGCTTCAGCAATCCTTTTGCCTCAGCCTCCTGAGTAAGCTGGGACTACAAGCACCCACCACAACACTCAGCTAGTTTTTTCTGTTTTTAGTAGACATGGGGTCTTGTTCTTCTTCAAGCTGATCTTGAACTCCTGAGCTCAAAGTATCCATCTGCCTTGGCCTCCTGGAGTGCTAAGATTACAGGCTTGAACCATCTTGCCCAGCCATCATTTAGTTCATCTTAACTAACTGAAGAACAACCTATTACATAATTTATTGTGGTTCTAACTACTGACTAAAGGTATAGAATTCATATGGATGAACTTAGGATAAAACTGCAATACTTTTTAGATCATTAATTAGAACTCAGAACTAAAAGATGTTCAAATAGCAATCTAATTATCTTATAAGGATGCTCATTTTTCCAATTCTTTAAACATCAGTAATAATTACATGCTGTAATGACATAAATACAAAACTCTCTGACCACGATTAAGTCACTAAGCATTTATGACACTACACTAAAATCAAGTTGGAAAAGAGAACAGATGAAATAGAGAATCATTTCACTATTAAATTTTTGCCCATTCTATACCTCCTTCAAAACAAAAACAGAATCCTAAAACACACACCACAGCAAAAAACTCAGAAACTTTCAGCGGTTATCTGGCCTTTAGACAAGGTGGTTGCAAAACAGATACAAATAATCACATGGCTTGGCTCTCCTTTATCGAAAAGTTAAGCCAATACATTCCCTGATGGTGTTATTAATGATCACAAGCGATAGATTTCCTACAGAATGAAAAACACTGAAGTAGCAGTTTCATAGCTAAAAAGAAGAGTTTTGTAGTGAAAGACGAGGAAAGACTTCTCAGTCTCACACATGCACAATTTCAATTTAGATGAACTGACACAATCTGCTTTGCCTGACTGATAACAGGAAGCCCTGCTACATTAGAACGGTTTTTATAACAGGCAATGAGGATGAAACACATTGATGTTTACAAAATTAGACAGAAATCTAGAATGTTTACTGATCAGTATTTTTAAAAAATTGCTCTACCCTATTCAAAGTTACCTAAAAACAGAAAGAGGAAGAATAAAAACAAAAGCTCGTGAGTGAAAATCTGTGATCACTTTAGATCCCCTTATATCATTACTAAGACAGTACAAACAGTTCACTATATGTCATTTCAGAAATCTCCATCTCATTCCAGGTTTCTCTAACACTCTTTTACATGAGAAGGGATAAGGATTACTAAAGACTGCTTTATAAATTACCGACGAGCAGAACCTCACAATCTCTGCAGAGCCTTGGAACACAGGTGGGCTATGTCACATCACATTCTTTGCAAAGGAGGTAGATGGAGCACAGGCTGTGCGGGCCTGCGGCCTGTGTTTAAATCACAGCCCTAAGGGGGTGCGTGGTGGCTCTCACCTTTAATCCTAGTACTCTGGGAGGCCAAGGTGGGTGGATCCCTTGAACTTAGGAGTTCAAGAGCAGCCTGAGGAAGAGTGAGACCCCCATCTCTATTAAAAATAAAAAACTTAGCCAGGCATGGTGGTGGGCACCTGTAGTCCCAACTACTTGTGAGGCTGAGGCAGGAGGATGGCTTCAGCCCAAGAGTTTGAGGTTTCTGTGAGCTGTGAAGCCATAGCACTCAACCCCAGGGCAACTGAGTGAAACTCTATCTCTAAATAAATAAATCCCAGCCCTACAGGGACTGAGTTTAGAGTTACTTCACTTAGCCTTGGGATGCCTTGTTCTCCACCACTGTAGCAGGTGGAACATGATGAGAGAAGAAACCGCACCACAGACATGCTATACGGGGCTAAAAAAGTTAGTGTAAGCAAAAGACTTAGAATCGCATGTTAACTAACATTAACATCAGCGATTAAACAGTGAAAAATGTCTGAAGTGATGAGCATTTTGCCTCACTCCGTATTAAGGACTATGAGGTTTCTGAGATTATGTGGTGCTAACTCAAATAAAGCTTCTGTATCTAACATAGTAACATACGATAAACACTCGTTGAATGGAACTATATTTACAGAACTCACTCTAAAACTATGCCTCTAATTAAATCCCCTCCTAAGTCGCACATCTGGTAATATCACTTAGTTTAGGGCCCATTTTTTAAACTCCTCCATCTGTTTCCTAACTGGCCTCCCTGCCTCTAGTCATCTCATTCCAGGTCATTTTGATTTGTAAGAGTTCTTAAGAACTAGCAGCTTGTGTATATCATTTCCCTGCTCAAAACCACTCAGCACTCCATTATCTACTCAACCCATTCCTTTATCTGCAGCCTTGCTCCCTTTAATACACCCCTATTTTAGTCAAAATGGAGTCACTGTGTTTTCCAATGAAATCCTGCATAGTTTCCCATCAGCACTTACAGTTTCCTACAGACACCTGTGAACACGCTGCCTCTGCGTCTGCTGCTTGCTTTGGTTCAGTGACGGGCAATCTTCCTTCTAAACCCTACACGAAGAGTAAGGACCGTCAAGGCCACAGAGAGAGGAATGACTAGTACTGGCAAGTTAACTTGATTCGATTACATGGAGGGTCAAGCAAAAAGCTAAATAAACCTTATTTCATTACTGTATTATCCACTATACTAACCTTTTTCAACAAAGTCTATAACAGAACTATATTCTTAAAACAAAACCAAAGAGGCCCAGCATCTGAACACCTGAAGCAGAGTGAGAGTAATCAGCAGATGGGTGTCCGAGTCAAACTGAAAGCTGTCAGCTGCCAGCCCCACTACGCGCAAATGAAAGGTCACTGCCAGCATGACCAGAGGAGGACGCCTGGAGCTGTCTCTGCAGCCCCAGTGCACAGAGGTGAGGAATCCGCACTGAGTGGACACACTACCTCAAGGCCTCTCACATCCCCCACTGACTCAAAATCACACACATTTGCCTAAAATCCTTTCAAATAATAAGGATTGCAGTAAGGAAAAAAATCACAATCAGGCTGGGCGTAATGGCTCACGCCTATAATCCTAGCATTCCCGCAGGCCAAGGCAAAATGGATTGCCCTGAGCTCGTGGTTCGAAACCAGCCTGAACAAAAGCAAGACTGCATCTCAAAAAATAACCAGGCGTTGTGTAGTCCCAGCTGAGGCAAGAGAATCGCTTGAGCACAAGAGTTTGCAGTTGCTGTAAGCTGCGATACCACGGCACTCTACCAAGGGCTACAAAGTGAGACTCTGTCTCCAAAAAAAAAAAAAAAATCACAATCACGGCAATAAGGTATCCTACTCAGAAAACTTTGTCTGAGTTAAACTGAACAGATCAGGGTGCAAATCCAGGTCACTTTATGCCCTAAACAGACTATGAACCCGGTTGTCTTTCTACCCCAGGGACAGTGACTATCTTTCACAGCTATTTAACTGAACCACAGACCACTGCCAGCAAGACATTTATCACCAGGACCAGGGATGGGAGTGATTAAGCCCAATTCATCACTGCTACCAAAAACTCAAATGAAACAAATGAACAGATAACTACCACCAAAACTTAACAGAATGCGGTTCCCAGCAGAAACCCTGAAGCTGCAGGATCTTTCTTAGGTCCTAGCAGATGGAAGGTGTGTCACCTCTCAACGTGACCTTTACTAGTTTACCCAGGCTCCTTTATTCCTCAAGTACTATCCATACTCCTTTTCCTTTGCCTTTTAAAATACAATTTATCTTGGATCACCTGTGTAGGGCTTGACTTATTTATACCTATTAGAATGTAAATTTGAACAGCCCCCTGCTTCTCATGTTAAACACGGAAGGAAAATAATAGCTGTGGACCGAGCGAGTGGTTTGGATAAAGCTGAGTTGCATCTACACTGTAAGAAGGGGAAGGTGACAGGAGGTCCCTAGAAGAGTCAATCACACAGACAGCAAGCAGAACGGTGGCTGTCAGGGGAGGGCGCTCAAGTGTTCACGGGAGCAGGACGGCAGGATGGGATGACCACGCTCAAGAGGAAGGCGGGGGCGGGGGTGGGGGGGACCGGCTGCACAGTAATGTAAATACACTTCATGCCACTCAACTGTAGAATTTAAAATGGTTAAAATGGTAAAGTTCTATGTTATATATATTTTCCAACAATTAAAAAAGGGGGAAAGGAAGGAAAAGAGGGAGGAAAGGAAGGAAGGAAAATGAGAGGGAGGAAGGAAGGGGCAGAGAAGAGACAGGAAAGGGAAACATAATGACACTAATGGATCTCGGTTAAGACACTTATTTCCTAAATTTCAAAGGTTTGATGACCTCTTCACTTAATTCAAACTTTTAAAAACTTTAAAAAAATGTAGGGTTTCCTTAACTATTGCTACAAAAATCCTCATGGAACTTCAAAAACACTGATGCTCCAGAAATCATTCTTTGCAATTCTCATCTTAAAAATAACTCTATCACCAATTTCTTATAATTCTCTACTTTGTTTTTATTTTGACACTTCCAATCCTAAGACCTCCCACATCCCCATCCTTGTGCAGGTGGATGGATGGATGGATGGATGGATGAATAGACAGATAAAAAGTTTATATATCAAATCGCAAACAGAAACCAAATGGTTCACTTAAATTAATAAAACACTTCCAGGATATATTGAAACCATTAATGTATTTAAAGAAAATTCAAGCTGTACAGTGCCTAATCTGGTAGCAATCTTTAATGCTTACTGAACAATCAAAAAGTAGAAAATACTAATATTTTGATATTCTTTCTCTTCATTATGAAAGTAATATAAGTACAAATAGAGGTTTTAGTAATCATTACTTACAGCTTCATAAAATATCCCTTTGAAGGAATATGTGAACATTCTTTAAACTAAGTCCCTTCCATGAGTCTTCTAGGTTTTCAAATTTTCACTAGTCTAGTAAGATACCAAGACACAATTTATGCACACAGCTCTCCCCCGGCCCCAACATTCTGAATACTTCTCTAGGAAAGATTCTCAAAGGTAGAACTAGAAAGTCAAAGGGCAGGATCACTTCTACGCTGCCTGGTCCATCCTGTGCATCTGTGTGTATCTCTGTACACACAAGCCAAGAATACACAGGATTTTTCTTTAGAAAACTGATAATATTTCCTTACAGCAAGAGTAAACTCATAATTACTTCCACATAAAAAAAAATCTGGTAAGTAAACTTTCTTATGAATAAAGTCGTCTTTTTCCACTCTGAAATGAAAATAATCAATTTAGAAATTATAGCTGTGTGCTGAAAGCTTCTTCTTGAAAAAAAGATAATATCATAGACGCCTCTCGAGTCTATTAAAAATAGTACATACTGCTCTGGTATTTTGAACAAAGTAAAATATTTTTCCTTTCCTTTAAACCACCTATTTATACAGTAAAAATATTTTTTCTTTTTGATTACACTTCTCTTGTTGATATCATTCCAATGTTAAAAAACAAGTAAGCTTCCTAATGATTAATAACTGCAATAAATAAAACTATGTACTCACTGGTTAGTTATAAGCTACTTACTAAAAAAATGTTCTCCTGCACATATCCAAAGGACAACAGCTTAATTAGAACTGAAATTGGTACCACTTTCCAATGACACTGTTATACTGTAGTGATCATAAAATAATACAGTTTTAACCTTATGCTACAATTCTTTTAATATAATTTCTTTCTTCAGAATGGCAACTTTCCTGCCCAGGGAGGTAAGGAGTGTGGTGGGGGAGAGGCTATCACATAGTATCCTGCATCAGCCACGTCACTCTGAGTTACTCTCAGCACCACCGTCTTAACAAAATGACTTGGCATGCAATGAGTTTGTGACATAACATCATTAATGAATGGATCACGTGACACTGTCTGCCTATCAATGGTAGAGCCCATAGACAGCTCTAAATGGTCTCTAAACCAGGTCTCTGTGGTAAGAATCATTTTTAAGCTAATGGAAAAACAAGATACCTCTGAACTTGGCAGTGACTACCAAAGGTAAAGGATTTCATTTTGCCTGGATCTTGTAATGAGGGGTGCCGGGGGTGAGAAGAAAAAGGAGATCAAGAGAAGGCGGGGGGTGAGGGGGAGATATAAAAGCCTCTTTTAAAATGCAGCTACGAGATATATCTCCCAAGTGTAAGAAGCAACATCACTGCTAGTAATGTAGAATGACCCGAGAGTTTTAAATTCTGGGAGTTAGGAGATAGTAGCGGAGAAGGCATATGGAAAGTGCAGACCAAATTTTTAAAAAGCGTTTTTCACAGATCCGAAGTTATTCGGTTAACTTATGAACTTAAAATGCACATGTTAAATCTGTCTGCTCATAAGGGTTACGGCTTCAGATGCGGGAGGAGCCGCCACTGCTCCCATCTGAGTTTGTGACAAATCACTGATGTAACTCCTTGCAGAAATAACTTTTACCAATTCTGATTCCTTATTCTCCTAACCTGGGCTTCTCCTCTTCAGCTAAAGTTTATGTCAACTATTATTCCTGGCAACCAAATAATATCATTTTAGATGAAAATAAATCTTTGTGTCAGAAATGCCACTAAATTTAAAAACATACAAAAATAGGTAAGAACAGATTTTACCATTCTCTAGTCTTCTCCCTTTCTTTTTTTTTTTTTTTTTTTGAGACAGAGCCTCAAGCTGTCCCCCTGGGTAGAGTGCCGTGGCATTACAGCTCACAGCAACCTCCAACTCCTGGGCTCAAGCGAGTCTCTTGCCTCCGCCTCCCAAGTAGCTGGGA
>CAUYTI010076820.1:0-42045 GCA_963575145.1 Galago senegalensis | reverse complement strand
TTTGTAGTTTGATCAAATCCCAGTAATTTATTTTTGATGTTGCTTCAATTGCCAGGGGAGTCTTCCACATAAAATATTTTCCCAAGCCAATATCTCCAAGCATTTTCCCTGCACTCTCTTCTAGCATTTTTATAGTTTCATATTTTAAGTGGTTTACAGCATAGAGGTTTTGTATGTATTAAATATTTTCTATTTTATGCTGTTTACAAATAATACTGGTTTTTAAATTTTAATTTCAACTTGTTCATTGTTTGCATACAGAAATACAATTGACCCTACAACTCTGAAATACTCATTAATTAGCTCTAAGATTTTTGTCCATCCCTTAAGGTTTCTACGTAGATGCTCATGTCTCTGCATATAGAGACAGTTTTATTTATTTTTATCCAATCTATTATTTGCTCATCATCTTACTACTCTAGATAGAACTTCAAATTCAATGCTAGTAGAAGTGATAAGAATAGATTTCTTGATCTTACTAGGAAAGTGTTTAATATTTCAACATGAAGTAGTACATTAAATACAGACCCTTTAGCAGCTTGAGTGAGGTCTCCTATCTCCTATTTCTAGTGCTCTGAGAGTTTTTATAATTAATGCCTGTTTAATTTTGTCAAATGCATTTTGTACAGCTGTCGAGTTGATAATATGATTTTTCTTTGATGTGGTGAATTACCTTAATTGATTTTCAAATATTAAACTAACTCATCATGATATATACTCTTCTACATATTTTTACATACTGCTGTATTTAATTTGCTAACATTTTAAAGATTTTCCCATCTCGTTTTGTGACAGATATGAGCATGTAATTTTCTTTACTTGAAAAGTCTTCGACAGGTGTTGTCAGGAATTATGCTGCCAATTTCTCTTTTCCTTTATGGGATGAAAGAATTTGCTTAAAACTGGTATTATTTCTTTCTGAAATGTCTGAGAGAATTCACCATCTCTCAAATGAATTAAGCATTAGAAACCGAAATCAGAATTAAGAATTGAAGCCATCCAAGCCTGAAGTTTTTTCATGGGAAGAGTTAAAATAGAAATTCATTATTTAAAACATGTATAAATATTCCCATTATAAATGTTTCTTGTGTCAGTTTTGATAAATACCTTTCAAAAACTTTGAAACTTTCATCTAAATTGTCAGTTTTATCAGCATATTTTGTACATAAGATATCTATAATGATATCTTTCACTTATAATTGTTCCCGTTTTTTGATGCTGAAAGTAATTTATTTTTTCTGAGAGTCTTTATTAATTTTTACAATTGTTTGTCTTGGTTCCATTTCCACTGATTTCTGTTACATTTATTCTCTTCCTCCATCAACTTATTGTGATTCAATTTTCTTAACTTCTGCTAGCTTCTTACGGGGAAACATAGATAACTGATTTTATACCTTTGTTCTTTTATAATCCAAGTCTATGTCTAAAATGTCCTTTACACATTGCTTTAGTTACATCCAACAAATTTTCATGGGCTGTTTTCGTGATCTCTCAATTTAAAATATTAAAAAATTTCTTTTTAACTTCCCAAAAGACATTTCATCTCTTCATGTTTGTTTTTTTCATCTCTAACATAACAGAGTTATTCTTAAAGATCTCTATCTACTCTTTAGATTCATCATTTTCTGGTTATTGATCAGTTAAGTATATTAAATTCTAACTTTTATTTGGTCATAGTGGGTAGTTAGGATTTGAAAGGTTTTTTTACATTTAGTCTTTTTGTTTTAGCATGGAATGTATTAAGGTATTAAAATATTTTTACAAAACTGTTTATTATCAAAAATAAAAATGTTTATTATCAAAAATCCAAATGTTGGGATTTGGAAGATGTGACCCAGGAACTTTCTCTGGGAATAGGCAATATTATTTAAAAGCAAAACTGTATATTGCATTCACTGACAGTGGCAGATACAAACCAAAGTCATTTGAATATAGCAATATATTTAGTGTTAACGTCATCAGAATAGGTAAAAAATCAAGGAATAACATTCAAAATAAAGGATAATACTGAGAAATGAAATAATCTGAAAATACATAAATAAAAGAAGAGCTTCCCTGTAAAGGCACCTGAGCCCTGATCTTCAGCATAAGGTTTGGCTTCCTGCTTGAGAGACCTGGAGCATCCCGGGAATGGTATGTGAGTTGTGTAGAGAGATCAGATGTAACAGAGATCAGAAAACTGACCTCTTAGGGAGACTGTGTATGTGAGGTGTGGCAATACCAGGCCTAATGATTAAGTATAGATTCTCTAGATTCCAAAAGTCTCTTAATGCTGGAGGCAGAGGTTTTGCTTAAGGCCTGAGATTTTGCAAAAACAAATTGGAGACTTTCTGTCTGACACTTTCCATGTTCCCCCTCTTTAGTTCTGAAGTCTGATAAGTCATTTTTAACTACTTTTTCCTGAGTTCCTCAGTCCCTGACACAGACTTTGTGTCAAGTCTCTTCATTCCTTGCACCAAGACCTCCTCGTTTGGTGACTCCAAATCCTTTTACTTCTCTGAATGGGACTATGATATAACCAAGAATGTATTTGCTCTTTATTCAAGGATCCTCACACAGAGCTTCAAAAACCCATGAAATTTCCTTCTAGAAGACTCTTTGATATGTTAATGAGGTTATTCTTTGCTGGCACCTAGATAGCTTCAGGATGGGGGCTGATCACCAGAAGGTCCAACCCCATGATTAGAAACCTGGAACTTTGAGCCAGCCTGGTCTCCCTGGGAGAAGAAGGCTGGAGATGGAGTTGAAGCTGTGACCAATTATGCCTATGTAAGGAAATCCTGATAAAGACTCTAAACATCAAAGCTCAGTAGCTTCCTTGAGATAAGCCAGGAGGGAAATTCACCATAACTCCATCTAGAGGGGGCAGGGAATCTCTGAGCCTGGACCCTTGCAGACCTTTCCATATGCACCTCTACACTTGGCTGTTTCTGAGTTGTATCTTTTACCACAAAACTATAATTGCAAGCATAGCATTTCCTTGAATTTTATGAGTCAACCTAGGGAGAGTTGTGTGACCCCTTCAATTTATATTGAACTGTCAGATGTGCAAGCCAATCTTGTGTAAAACTGAGACTTTAATTTGTGGGATTTGATACTAACTCTGAGTGCTAGCATCACAAATATATTGTAGTACCTCACTTTAGTGAGGTGGGGAGCAAATGGGGCACTATGGAGCAAAAACGTGTATACTTGTTGCCAAAAAACACTGGTCCTTCCCCTATCCAGGCTGGTCTCCTCACATAATGGCAGATCTTTTTTTCTTTAGTTATGCAGGTGTCCACCCAGCTGAAGTCTTAATTTCTCGGCTTGAAAATAAAGCTGTGTACATATGACTGAATTCTGGCCAAAAAGATTTCTGAGCTGTGTTAATGAACCTTCTCCTTCTCCTATTTATTATGAAAGCAATTGCTGTCTCCGCTCTAAAGCTTACCTCTTAGCAGAGAGCAATTGTATGTTGGTTTCTTTCTGTCTTTTCTGGGAGTGGTAGCTAGGATTCAAGATTTGACTCTCTTTAGAACATGTATTACATGACATAGGGTTATTTAATACATTTATCTGAAAGATTAATGAGTTTGGCTAAAATCTCCTTGAATGTGTTGTGGCCGGTTGACAATATCACAGCCTTGGATTCTGTACAGAAAAGGTTAATATACACAGTCACTATTTCCAGAAACATTTGCAGAATGAGGCACCTGTAAGAAAAACTCCTCCATCAGGGCCATGGTCCACCGGTAGTGCAGATTCCAGGGTTTGGCCGGGTGGCTGATGTCTGCCGCATGGAGAATCAGGGACATGGCTTTGGCTCGGTCAATCCTGTCAAACCAAGGACACGCTGAAATTATCGGAACAAAGTAACCAATTTACAGTCTTTTCTGAGTCCATGCCGAGACCTTTAACACGACAAAAGAAAATAACTTACCCTTCATGCTGCTGCAAACTGTTTCTTATATTTTTAATTTGCTGGAAGTGACCCGACATGTCTGTAGATAAAACCATTTCAATCACTAGGTTCCGAAGGTCCCTATAGAGTCATCAAAAGGAGAAACGTTCACTTGGCCCTTTATTGTTCTGAAATCACATTTTATTGTTCTTGGTGGGCATGAACACCAAAGATGCTACTTTTTAAATGTACAAGTGCTCACAAAAGTTGACAGTAGTTTACTCTTAAATTCTCATGGATTTAAGAAGTTACCTGCAGAGTGTGAACTGTGAATGATGTTAACATCTACCACAAAAACCAGTACTTTTCCTTGTCATACCCATAACCCCTCCCTAATCATAATTCCTAAATACTGATTTTCTATATGATGGCATCTTTAGCCATTTTAAAGAAAACTAATTCTATTCTAATTATAGCATTTGAATATTTTAGAAGAAAAATGTTGTCTGGTGGAATTTGAGACTATTCTAAATCCATATGGTCAATAAAACTAAAAGGGTTAACGTCTCAGGGAGAAGAGGAATGAAAGGGCCATGGATTCTCTGCTCCTTCCTCAGTCTTTAAATTTTCTTTTAAAACTTAACTCTACATATCAAACATGATACAGGAAAAAATGAATATAGTGCTAACATTTTGAATTTATATAAGATTACATATTGGTACAAATGGATCAGATAACCATTCCAGAGACTGTATAATTATATATTTTAAAGTATCTGTTTTGTTGTGTGTAATCTTATCCATGCAATTGACCTGGAAATATTTCAGCTTTGTCTAACAGAACCTGGTTCTTGAACAACATCTTCTAAGTACTAATCTTTCTCAGAGTTGTCCCATCAACATCAATTGAGTTTGTAGTATGGGGAAGGTACTGAATTTCATCTGTTTTTTAGACATTCAAATAATATAATTAATTCTTCCTTCCTTCTTTCTCCCACTTTCTCTCTCTCTTTCATTCCTTTTTTTTTTTTTTTTTTTTTACAGAGTCTCATTCTGTCACCCTGCTTAGAGTGCCATGGCACCATAGCTCACAGCAACCTCAAAATCTTAGGTCCAAGTGATCCTCTTGCCTCAGCCTCTTGAGTAACTGGGACTCTAGAAGCCTACCATAATGCCCAGCTAGTTAAATTATTTTAGTAGAGGTGGGGTCTCACTTTTGTTCAGGCTGGTCTCAAACTTCTGAGTTCAAGTAATCCACCTGCCTCAGCCTTCCAGAGTGCTGGAACTACAGATGGGAGCCACCATTCCTGGCCAATTAATCCTTTTTCTGAAATTAAGTCTCTTCCAGGTTTCCTAAGAAACTTACCTCCAGTCATCTTTGGATAAATTTATCAAGATATTCATTTCTTCTTCTTGCATAAGTCGGTAAGCTGCACTCACATGGTGATTCTCAAGGACAGAGCGATCATTATACAAAATGGCAACATCTGACCTAAGAATTAAAAACAAAATGCCCAATAGAGGATTTTTTTAGACTTCATAATTGTCTAATAAAAAAATGCCCAAGTTTCAGATCATCTCATCAGGAAAAACCCCATAATTATACACTTACAACTATGGAGAGACAATTTCTTTTTTTACTGTATAATATGTCATGGTTTTTGAATATGTGAATAATTGTCATTAATTTCAGGAGTTATTTGTTGATGATTTCATGTTTTCTATATTTATAATCAGATCATTTGCAAACAAAGATCATTTTATTACTTTCTCTCTCAACTTGTATACCTTTCCTCCCACCCTTTTCTTGTTTGACTGTATCAGCAAGGACGTACATACAGTACGATGTTGAAAATCAGTGGTGGGGTGTCCTTTGCCCAACATTTCCTCACCCTCTGCCTCCACCCAGTCCCTGGTAACCACTATTCTACCCTTGTTGATATTCTTTACAAAGCTGAGAAAGTTCCCCTATGTTGCTAGTTTACTGAGAGTTGTTATCATGAACATGTGTTGGATATTTTTCAAATACTTTTTCTATATATTGATAAGACCATGCAATTTATCTTCTTAGCCTTCTGTGATAGATTGCATTAGCTGAGTGTTGAATGATAAGCCAGGCTTGCCTACCCGGGAAAAATCCCACTTCAGTGTGGTGCTTAATTGTCTTTTAATTAACATTATCATAATTTAAAAGTGGTTATGCCTTTTCCTTCAATTTGTTATCCAGATATGTGTACCAGTTACATATTCTAGATACACCAGGGAGAAAAAAAACCATTATCTAACATCTTTATTCAATCAGAGAATGAATTCCACTAATTCCAGAGACTTGATAGCCACCTCTATTCTTTTAAGCTTAAAATTGCTTTTGGAAGGATATGATGAAAATCATTTAGTCTACATGGGTTTCTAGCTTTTGCTCCCTTACCATCTTATGATTAAATTTGAATATTATAGATTCTTTTGCTTTAAATTAAAATGGTAAAAATTAAAAAAATAAAATGGAGAAAATTATTTTTAAAGAAAAATTAAAATACCTGTTTCACCACCAATTTGAAATGGATATTTTATTTTGAAAAGAATGAATTCATCTGAAGAATATTTTATTTCTTGTCTGTATTTTCATATAATTTGATCATCCAATAAACTACTTCAAGTTGTATTAATTAATTTAATACTGTAGCATAAATTCTGAAGTCCTGTAAACATTCTCAGATTTGTAGAATGTAGACTGCTTCTCTATCCTTTAGGTTGCCAGACCATTATGCAAGTGTGTAATGGATGCAGAACGACTATGCTCAATGTCTTAAAATGGTGAACACATTTATATAAGTTGGCAAGTTCAACATAGGCAGCAAAAGCAGCAAAAAAATGTCAAATAAAAACCTGTAACCCAGGCTTCTCTCAATTTCCTTCCTCCTGACAGATACAGATGTAGTCAGGTGTAAAACTGCTTCACTCCAGACTTACTATTTCAGAGCATGAGGCCCTAGTTCTAATCTAGCCCTGGACCTGCCACCAAATGTTTACTGAAGCACAGACAATGACAAAATGAACTAAGGTTGCCACACAGACAGTAAAAATGTATAGCTATGTGAGTAGATAGATATGTTAATTTGCCTCACTATAATAATTACTATTTGCATCCTATAATACCATAATGTATGCTATAAATGTACACAATAAAAATTATTTTTTTAAAAAAGAAAGAACTAAAGAAATCAGCGTCTGCTGCAAGCAACCTGTTTAAGATATGTACCCGATAGTCTGCTACAGAAACCAAGCTTTTTTTTTTCCATTAAATCATAGCTGTGTAGATTAATGTAATAATGGGGTACAATGTGCTGATTTTATATACCATTTGAAGTATTTTCATCAAACTGGTCAACATAGCCTTCACAGCATTTTCTTAGTTATTATGTTAAGACATTTATATTCTACACCTAGTAAATTTCCCACATACCCTGGTAAGATGCACCGTAGGAGAAATCAAGTTTTGTTATTAATCCAACGTAAGAGAAATGACTTATCAGGCACTAGAATACTTACTTTCTCTTTTGTTTCCAGTGCTATAATAAAGAGGAAATATCATATGTATTTAGCTAATAGCACATATCTCAAAACAGACTTTTAAAACTTATCTCAGTTAAGATCTAAAAATCACTCAATCAATAATCATCGCTCTATCTAGTTTTTTTACTCCTGAACTCTGTGAATAGAGCTATGAAAATTCCTACTTCTGAATTCTGTGTATAGAGCTATGATGGAATCCTTGTGGAAGAGATAATTAAATGGATTTTTTTTGAGCAAAACACCATGTGCATTTCCAGAAGTTTTCTGAAATCAAAAGAAAAACTGTGATTTTTTCCAATAATCAATTTGTATCATATGGTCCGAAGTCTGGTCATAGCAGTTTTATCAGGGTTCTTACATGATACAGCACCAAGTATCACCACCTCTTCCTTTCAGAAACAAGCAAAATGTGTTTCTGAGGCAGATTTAATTGTGTTAAAGTGTGCGTGGCTTTGTCTCATAAATCTAACAAGGATGCTGAGAATACTGCATGGTCTTAATGTCTGAGTGGTCTTTGCTAAGAACAGAACAGACTCCAAGCAACATTCAGTAGCCATGGTAACAGGTAGCTTGACATTTTCTTTTCACAAAGAGGAAATTATTTCCATTTATTTACACTTTCAGGGATTTAATGCATTATAATATCTGCATTAAACTCAAATCTAGCCTTGTGCTATGCTCTAAATTACATTTTAGTTGTTTTGCATTACACGGTAAATGGGTTTCCATGTTTAACAAGCCCTCTAAATCCAAGTAACAATGAATAATAGGAAATAAAATAGAATTATTGATATCAATGATATATAACCTTATTTTTTCATGGATAAAATTTTCAAGTTCATGTAAAATTAATCCATTAAATATGACCCTGTTAGACAATTTTTCCTTTTTAAACTGAGTTTGTTTGTTTTTGAGATAGAGTCTTGCTCTGTTCCCTGGGATAAAGTATACCGAGTTTTTATTTATTTATTTTTATTTTATGAGACAGAGTCTCACTTTGTCACCCTTGGTAGGGTGCCATGGTGTCATAGGTCACAGCAACCTCAGACTCCTGGGCTCAAGAGATCCTCTTGCCTCAGCCTCCCAAGTAGCTGGGACTATTGGTGGCTGCCACAATGCCCAGCTATTTTTAGAGATGGGTTCTCACTCTTGCTTAGGTTGGTCTCAAACTCCTGAGCTCAGGCGATTTGCCTGCGATCTTCTTCATCCTTTTCATTCTCCTTTTCTCTTCTTCTCCTTTCCAACAACCCAAAGCATAAAATTTACAACTCCTTATCCAGTTGTAGATGAATAGTAAATGGAGAAAGCTAGTAATGATGTTTTTACACTGTCGGGGGTAAAAGCCCAGTCCATGACCTTCACTTGTCAAAGGAGAAAGGGCAGAAAGTACTCACTGATAACAAATCACTTGCTCCCTTCTTGAACTCCTGACACCGTTGTCCTATATAGAACCCAGCTCAGTAATGAGCTATCTTTAATTAAAATCCTCCTTACTATGGGTTCAGTGGATAGTAAGAGCCTTTGATAAACAAAAATAATCTGTATAGTTTTCTTTTCATGCTTAATAGAAACAAAAGAAAAACAACTCCCCCGACTCTGCAAGTAGTGTAGGTTAATAACTTTTCTACTGTACAACCACACTCGTAGGTTTTCCTTTTCCTTCCAATCCATGTCATCTAAAGGACTCTGGGGTTTCCTCCACTCCAGGGATTGATGGAATGCCTCACTAACATTTCACTGGATGAATTTCAACTCTTCCTCTCTTGTAAGCCCTCTCCATTTTAGGCTATAATAAATGAATACTTCTGTCTCTGATTCGTGGAAGCAGAGTTATATGAGATATAAGTAAGTGGATTGAGATTATTGTCCTTTTTCTCAGTTTCTTAATCCTGCCACTGCCACCAACAGTGGCAAATATTAACATGTCTAATATTTTAGTAAATTTTTTCTATACTTCCCACATCACAGTAACTCCTTATACATGGAAAATCAGTTGTTAAAAATACTTCTATTAAAAAAATGAACTGACCATAAAAATCCCTGCACATGTATGCTTATGGCAGCATTAATCATAAATGCCAAAATTTGGAAACAACTCAGATTTCCTTCAATAGGTGAACAGATAAACTGTGGTATGTCCATACAATGGAATTTATCAATAAAAAGAAATTAACTATAAATCATGAAAAGTATTAGAGGGATCTTAAATATCTATTATTAGTATAAGAAACCTGTCTGAAAAGCTAGGTACTGATTTCAACTATGTGACATTTTAGAAAAGGCAAGACCAAAGAAACATTAAAAAGACTAGTGGTTGTCAGGGGCAAAAAGAGAGAAAGGGGGGGATGAATAGGTAAAGCACACAGGTATTTAGGGCAATGAAAACTGTTGTGTATGATACTACAATGGTAGATAGATGGCATGACACATTTGTGAAAGCCCATAGAACCTATAACACAAAAAGTGAACTCTAATGTAAACTGTAGACCTTAGTCAATAATGACGTATCAAAATCAGTTGCACCAATTGTGCAGAAGTTCTGCACCAATGTAAGAAGTTAATAACAGAGGAGACAGGGAGGGAGAATATGGGAACTCTGTGTATTTCTGTTCCATTTTTCTACAAAGGTAAAGCAACTATAAGAAAAAAAGTCTATTTTTTTTAAAAGAACAAAAACAAATGAGCAAATAAAAAACAACCAGGTTTAGTGTCCCCTCAACAACAATAGGGGATTTTATAATGGTTCTAAAGCAGTGGTTCTCAACCTGTGGGTCGTGAGCCCTTTGTAACAATGAAAATACATCCTGCATATCAGGTATTTACATTACAATTCATAACAGTAGCAAAATTATAGTTATGAAATAGGAATGAAAATAAATTTATGGTTGGGGGTCACTACAACATGAGGAACTGTATTAAAGGGTTGCAGCATTAGGCGGCATTAGGAAGGTTGAGAACCACTGTTCTAGAGAGAAATGTGTCTGTTAACTTACATCTCCTTGTTCAGCATCCTGACTAGAGAAAGTCTTGGAGAAATTTCAGTATCCCACATATATAAAGTGAATTCAAACCCGATGGATCCTAGACCAAATTCTGCCTCTAAGGAACTGACTTCTCTATCCATCTAAAAAGAGAATAGGGGGGTCTTCCTGTAATGGAATGAATTGTGTCTCCCCTAAAGTTCATACCTTAAAGCCCTAACCACAAATGTGACTGTATCTGGAGATGGAGCTTTTAAAGATGTAATTAATGTTAAATGAGGCCATATGGGCAGGCTGGATTCTAATATGACTAATGTCCTTAGAAGAAGAGGAAGAGACACCAAGGGTGCCTGCAGACTAGGAAAAAGCCACGTGAGGACACAGCAAGAGGTGTGTCTGTAAGTCAAGGAGAAAGGTCTGAGAAGAATCGGAACCTGCTAACACCTTGACCTCAGACTCAGCCTCCATAATTGTAAAAAAAATAAATCCGTGTTGTTTAAGTCACCCATTCTGGGGCATGTTGCTACGGCAGCGCTAGCAGATAAATACACTTCCACTCTTTTATCTTGATTCAAATAACTGCCTCTATAACCATGACTAAATAACCTCATTTTCCAATTATTTTAAATTTAATACTTCATATTAGTATAAAAATGAGATTTCTTTAAATTTTTAAATCTTTTTAGAAGTGCAATTTTATAGCTTTCAAATATATAATGACACAAAACCAATACTTTAAATAGTATGTTGCAAGATTTGTCTCAGTGAATGGATAGCTGACAACATACAAGATTCTTAAAAAATAATAATTGATAGATTTAAGCATTTGCAGCTTGAGCAATGTTGTGAAAAGTCCATTAAACCTATTCTTTTTTTTACTTGTTATTAAATCATAACTGTATACAATTCTGTATACACGATGATGATTTAATATACAAAGTGGAATGCTTAAATCAAACTAATTAACATAACCATCACCTCCCATACTTAACTTTTTGTGATAAGACATTTATAATATACTCTTAGTTGCTTTGAAATGTACCCTTGCATCGTGTACATTAGGTGAAATCCTGCCAAAGACCCTCCCTCCACTCGCCCTCCCCCGCTCCTCACCTCTTTCTTTCCAGACTATCATTGTGTTTTATCATTCACATGAATGTGTAAGTGTTTATATATTGGTTTCATACTAGTATTGAGTACATTCTATCCTTTTTTATTACTCTTCTTGAGATACCATTAAACCTACTCTTATGAAAACTTTTACTTTTTAAAAAAATCCTCTTCAAATAGGCAGTATGCAGCAAAATAAATTTCAGACTTTAATGTATTCAAGTTAACACTTTTTCTAACTTACCTTGTCTGAATATGAAAGTTGTTTGTGGTCCCTGTATGCTCGTAGTCATGAATGGCAGCAGCAAAGACCATCGCTAAAATTTCCAGTTCGGTGAGCCAGTGCTGTAAATTACAGAAAGAATCCATGACACAGAGAAAGCAGAAGCTGGGCTTTCTTTCTATGCAAAGGATTTTTAGTGCATTAAGTATTTGTGATGAGATAAAATTATTTATTTCTTTAAAATATTTTTCTTCCTCTCTTGCTCCCATTACTTGTGCATAACATAAGCTTCATGAGGTCAATAATTGCTTTGTGGCTTGTAAGTTCAAACCTTAAAATATAACCCTTATGACTTGAAGAAAGGTGCCATTGTTGAGGTTTTAAAAGATAAAACCTGCTTTTATTTTGGATTCTCAGCCCTGCTGATTTCAGTCCTTATGAAATCAGTTACAGTTCACTAATTTGTAATATATAGGTCATATAATATGTAATATATATTACATATATATCAAAATGCCTTTCAAACTCAAGTTTATAGAAGACTCTGCTATGAGAACATGTTCCATCTAAAAGTTGAAAATATTTACTTTTACCCATTAGAGAAACTGAACTTCATTTTTATATTTACATGTTTAGAAGAGCCTCTGAGACTTCACCATATTTTCTGTCCATAATGCATATGTGACCATGCAGTTAAACTTAAAAGTGATAAGGGAAAGAATAAATGCTGTCACATAAAACACAGGACCATCCGTTTCATTTACATTGATCTTTCTGTCACTAACTGAATGATTTAACAGCTCTATTATTATGCATTCATTTAGAAATAATTAAATAGTTTCTTCAACCTTCATACTTTGCAAAACACTTTTACTACACTGGCCATATGTTAACTGATGTGACTATTTAAAAGTGAATAAAATCAAGTAAAATCAAATTCACTTTCCCAGTTACACCAGCTTCATTTCACTACTCACTAGTCACTTGTATCAAATGGTTACCATAGAAAATAGCACAGACACCAAGTTTTTCCATCATCACAGAAAGTTCTACTAGACAGCACTGCAAGTAGATGGTATTTGATGATTGGAATGGAGAATCCAAAATGATGTGAAGTTCACTCTTAGTGCTCTATAACTTAAGACAATTAAAGACCTTGCACACAAAACAACAGAAAAATATCATATGAACTATATGCATACTTGATAACATTTTGTTAAATAAAGATGTAATCTGAGGGCAGCTAGAGACCGTTTGAAAAAGGATGGACAAGGACTGATAGTTAAGTGCAAAGTTAGAGGCAGAGGGGTTTCAAATAGAAAGAGAAATGCATTGAACTAGAATTGCCAACAGTACAATTGTGTTGGAGAGTCAAGGAAAGTGCTATTTAAGAGGGTGGAAAGCATAGGAACAGTTGATGGACTTCCTTGATTAAAGCTGGTGAATTTGAATTCTGTATAAAAGGCTGGAGAAACCCACTGTCGGTCCATGAATCAAAAATGAAAGAGATGGAAACTATCAAATCTTATAATTGCCAGAGGCATGGTCTTATTAATTTTTGCTCCCTTTATAGAACCCATCATGATATTTAGCTGGTAACAGGAACTTAATATTTTTTGGTTGAATTGTATTTTGTAATTGAATTTTACATGAGGAAAAGGTAGTAGGTGTAGTGAAGAAGACTGTGGAATCAGACAACCCTGGTTTTAAATTTCTTGATCCTCAGGAAAATAAATTAGTTACCCTATCAGTTATAGTTCCCATGAAAATGGGATTAGTGATCACCCCTCGGAAGGATTTTGAAAAGGTTCTAATGTATACATTGTGCCTAAGTCTTGAAATATAGTAAGATACAAAGTAAATGTTTTTTCACTTAATTTACTACTTTACATATATCATTTAAGACTTAAAATCTAGAAAATAATAGCTAATGTATCTTTAATGATTGCAATTCAAGTATAATTGCCTCAGAGTTGGATGCCTAAAGCAGAAATGATTTTCAGAACCAAAGGGAGTCAATATAACTAGCTGTTCTGTGTTTATAGATGCATTTAATTGTGTGTCATTAAAAGGAAGAAAGTGACCTTATTAATAGCCTGCATTATAGGCTGAACTGGGACTGAGCCACCAATGTTCCCAATGAAACTATGAAATTAAACACCATGAAATGAATAGCAATTGAAGTTAAACCACTTTCTGTTCCCCAAGAAACCCATTGTTTTAATAAATAAAATTCTTTCTTAAAAAAATTACCTATTTTCTGAAAGTTTTATTTCAATTAGGTATAAAAGAAATTAGTTTTATTAGGTATAAAAGAAATGTACACATAATTTCTTATTGGTTTTATTTATGTATATACAGATTTAACTGGGATTTTTAAAGCCATACTCAATATCCATTATAATAACATAAAATAGAAAGCTGCAATAGTAAAGCAAAATAAGTTAGGAAATCAGAGATAAAACTTAATTAGAGGTTAGCTCGTAAACATTTAAAACTATTATCTTGCTAGCTGTCAAAATTGATCATAAATGTATTTCCTGTTTTTTTCTAATTTATCTCTACTTCTCATAAATAGTACTTTCTTTATGAATCCTTCTTATTTATTGTTACAGTATGACCTTAATGATTAAGTTTGCATTCCAAAATAGTTTAGGAAAAGAGAAACACTGAATTTTCACACTTAATTTAAAAATACACCCATTTTGTATTTGTGAAAGTAGAATGTTAAGCTGATTGTTAGCTCCTTAGCCGCTGATTCATTTTGTGCTGGTCTCAAATGACAATTGTAACTCAGAAAATGGATGCTTAAGTTCATAGATTTTGTAAATGATTCATGAGGACATGCCAAGACCATGAACCCAAATCACATCACTCTTCCCAACTAGAGTAGAGGTCAACACCAAACCAAGGCTCTTTTGATTCCCAGTGGGCAGAAATGAAGGGTTAAAATGACTGTCGTGAGCAACGGAGACATTGCATTTCACACAGGTGTTACAGCAACTGCAGGTTGTATTTTATGTGGAGAAAGGCTTAGGCTAAACTTACTGTAACATGAGCAGTCATCAGATCACTGCATATCATAAGGAGCTATTGACGGCCACTAACAGCATGTGTAATAACAACAGGAAAAGAAAAAAAAGGAAGGGAACGAACATGAATAGCACTTCTCAGTTACCCTTTGCTACGTAAATATTCGTATCCTTATGTTGCAGATCACAAAGCTGAGTCCTAAAGAACTGGACTAATATGCCAAAGGTCACGTAGCTGTCTAGTGGCGGAGTAAGAAGTCAAAGCAAAATCGGTCAGATTTCAAAGTTTCTGTTTCTTCTGTTGGATCACAATAGCGTGATTACTCAAGGGAGACAATGTGCTGAACACATTCTTCTAAGATGTATAAAGCAGAATTTTCAGCCAATTCACCTAGATATATGAGTAGGTAGAAACTAATAGAGCTTGAAGACTTATATCATTTCCACACCTGAATTACTCAGGGTGTGTGTGTGTATGTGTGTGTGTGTGTGTGTCTGCGTGCACACACCTGTGTGATGAAGTACATGTGTGTACAGTACTATATGTATGAGGTGGGGAGAATTTCAAGTCAGAAAAATTACATTTTTGGCTTCTAGTGTATCTAACAGTACATAATTATTAACACCAGTGTTAGCTGAAAGTTACGGGATTGGAATTGTTTTTTCTCTGTCCCTTTGAATAGGCTGAAGTAGTCTTATAATGTTACTAGTATAGGAAACTTGTATGTTGTAATACATTTCTTATTTTAAGGTATGTGTTAAGAAATACTATGTATTAGACTGTACAAATATGATTTTATTGATTCTTCATTGCCATTCTAAAGATGATTGATGTCATTGACAACATTTTTTGGCAAAGACCCCACAGTACAGAGCAAGTGAATGAGGAAGTGGTGGGCTAGCCTAACTGCTTTCTACTCGCCCAGAGTTGCCTGGGAAGCCATTTACTGCATGGAACAGAATCTCTACATAGTCTACAGAATAGAGAAATAGTTCCACCATTTCTATATACTGATCAGAGAAAAACTGAGTTATTCCAGAGTATGGAAGACTATTTCTGGATGCAGTCAGTGAGCTACAAGTTCCAAAAGAAATAGATTTCATGCCATCTCTCTGTCTTCCACTCCAACCTTTAGGGAGAACACCGTGCCAGGAGTCTCCAAGTACAAGTGTTCTCTGGCCAAGGCCCTTAGGTGATTTCATATTCAAAGAGACATGTGGAGGCGGCCTGGCAGCCCTCTGTGAGGCATTTGCTCTTTAGCAAATGGACCGAATTACTGCACATCACTGTCACCGTGGCACAGGCTACAAGTTAATCAAGTGACAAAGGCAGGGAGAGGGAGACAAGTCAAGTGGTAGAGTAGCAGCCACTCTCTTCTGCAGGGTCTATTTCCAGGCTTCAGGGCGTCTCTTATGACATGCACAAACAGAGGGACAATGGTTTCATTGCAATCCCTTTCAGGCAATGGTCCTTAAAACATCTTGTAAGTGACAGGATGCATTAATCGCCTGACAACGTTGGGTTGCAACTGAAGTGCTCCATAAATGTCACCCTGATAAGGCCATCCTGACACAGCAGGGCATCAACCAAACACCACCTGAGGTGACCCAGCCTTTTCCATGTCAAATATGAGGGAGAACAAAGGGCTGGAGACTATAGCTAAATAAATATTTCTACCATGCCTTCTTTTGTTTGTTTCAAAGAACCAAGGCATTCTTATGCATGAAAGTTAATATTCAGCAACCTCAACTTGCTCATGTAAAGAAAGTTTGTTAAAATAACTATTCCAACCCTGTCAAAATTAGCCTCGTCTTGCCAAAACAGTCTATATACTTGTAAACTCAATTTGCCTTTCCTTTTACCATTTAGTGTAAAAATTTTTATTATTCTTTTTAGCTTTAAATATGTTTTTCTGACAATGTTAAAGGTCTATCACCAGAAAATGTTTGTAATGATTAAAGAGCTGTTGACAGATTTTTGCTAAAGGATGAATAAAATCAGAAACAGCTCTCTAAGCCCAAACTGGTAAAGTAGAGGGAAGTTATATTTTGGTGAGTCATGGCCTCCTCATAAAGTGACTATATGATCTTTACTAATAAGAACTTTAACTTTCTAGGAGGCATGCCAGGCTGGGCCTGATTTCCGAGTCTTTCAGAAAAGCTACGATGGTTGTTAGGTCCTGCAGTAAGTCTTCCTTTTAAGTCTGAGAGTAGAGTCACAGTGTGGATTTGAATTTCTCTATTTATGTACTAATATGACATCCCCTGTCTCTTCAAGGTCACCTTCAGGCTGAAGGTTCCAAAGCTGAAATAGTAGACTTTTATTTGGCTCCATTTATACTTGTGACAAGTTAAAAAAAGAAAACAAAGTACTTAAGCAGAAACATATTTTAAAACTATGCCATTCTGGTTACCTCCCAGCCTAAAATGGTTTATAGTTTCCTCACTGCCCTTCATTCTGAAAGCAAGTCCTGGGGTGAGGAGGTCACATGGCCCACACCTCTTTGGATCCACCTCAGTTTGGCCCCTTCAGAAGGAAGGGCTGCTCCTCACTTCTCACCTGGAGAGTCATCCTGATCTCCTGTCTCTAAGACGGTACAGAAATTCCAAGCTGTCTCTGAGTTCCTGTCATCTACTCACTATAATCCCAGGATTTGCATTGCTGAATCCCACTCATTCACCCACCCACTGAATTCATTCATATTCAAAGAAGAGAAAGGGAAATTTGACACGAATAATGATTCGTGTCAAATCCCCAAAGCCCTTTAGGATTTGATTATGATCAACAATGCAAGGTCAGTTTAGGAGAACTAGGAGAACATAGTAAAGGAAGGCCAACCACCCTAACTTTTCTATTGACAACTTTTTCTCTTGGTTCCCTTTGTAATTTGGCTGATTCCTATGAGAAAAGAATTTATACACAAAAGATGTTCTATAGGCCAAATTTCAGAAAAGAAATGTTTCTCTTTGCCTCTGGGTATCTTTTTCCACTGAATTAAAATATGTTTTGGAAATGTATATTAAAAATAACTCATTTATGCTCCAAAACTCCAAATATTATAACTTATAATACTTATTACTTGTAATAATTTAATGGGCATTAAAGAGACAATGGGAACTTTAGGGCAATGGACATGGACGTTTCCAAACCGACAGACTTCAGCTACAAAGCCTCTCTTACCATGATACCTGTATGAAGCATAATGTAATGCACAGTTTGACTGACGTCAGCTGCATGAATCAAATTGTGGTATGGATTTTTGTGCTTGCTGTAACCGACTTCTAAAGCTTCTGCAAAGGCAATTAGGCAAGAAACAGGAATCTGTGGAAAGTAATAATTATGAGTATATTTTGATCAAAAGTGTGGTACTAACCATGAGGCACAGTATTTGGCATGGGGCCTATTAGTGACTCAGCAGTTTCTTTAAATCAAATGTGGATTGTTCTGAAAAACCCCTTCATTAACATAATAGCTTTCAATCCCAACTATTTAACTAAGGTAGATGAAATAACAGTCTCATCCATCCTATAATCTTTAAATTTTTATCCTCCAGAGTCAAGTAAGAAGGTGAGTTCTTAAAAGGGTAAAAACTTGCAATATAATTCATGAAGTTAGTTTTTCTATCTATAAAGCAAGGGGGTTAAAATAGATGACCTCCCGTAGTTTCCAGCTCTAAAAATATCACGGTTCTCTATGAAATGATAAAAGTTACAAGCTGCAGACTACTAAGAAATCTAAATCAAATCTTTTGCTTGGCTGGATGAAGTTCGTTAGAAGCTCATTCATTTCAATGTAAGAAAAAACGCCAATAAAAGTTTATTCTGTGTTTTAGAAACACCGACAAAGCTTTGAATCTATGCTTGAATATTCTGTGAACAAATCAGGGGTTGTTGGTATCTTGTTGGCCTCATAACTAATATATAGATACACCAGTGAGTTCAGAATAATTCTATCCTGTGGTGAACGTGTTCCCCTACTGTGTTTCCTCGAAAATAAGACCTACCCCAAAAATAAGCCCTAGCAGGATTTCCATGCATTTGTTAAATATAAGCCCTACCCCGATAATAAGACCTAGTGATGGGTATAGCTATGTAGCATATCTGCATAGCCACGCCATGCATTTTGGAGCAGAGAGGTAAGGAAAACTGGAATACCTTTTATCTGCCCCAGCTCCTTTCTCCTAGCCATTCACACTTGTGCGGGTGCATGTGTGCGAGTGTGGTAACCGTGGTTGCAGGCATCCTATTGCACATGTGTGAATGGCTAGGGGAAAGAGTTTACGCATCACTAGCGCCAGCCCCACCAACAAGGTTGGCTCCCCCTGTGAGGTTCCAGAAGAAGATGACTTAACTGTATTTGAATAAACGTAGATTGTTGTATTATACTTAAGACATCCCCTGAAAATAAGCCCTAGTGTATCTTCTTGAGAAAAAAATAAATATAAGACAGTGTCTTATATTCAGGGAAACATAGTAGTTCTGTGACTAGAAGCATTCTAAAATGAATTGATTAATGACTCAATCAATTGAAAATTCACTCAAATGAAAATGCTACATTTTCATTCAAATAACCAATTCTAAGAGCATTTCACTTTTGTCTTCTCTTTCTCACCTTGAAACGGTTGATAAGATCATATCTGGTAAACAGTTCATAAATTATAAACTTCAGACTATGCTCTCCACTTGCTTCATTGAGGGCAAATACATCAAAAGACCATTTATCAATATCCTGTAGAAAAAAGAATAAATAATTTAGGTGGCAATATCCTTAGTTCTGTTGCTTTCTGTGAAAAATATTTAATAGCTCAAGCAGTGGACAGTTAGCAGGTCATGTTTTGATTTAGCCAAAACAGAGTCTGCCATCACAGGGCCAATTAGTATCCATGAGTCCACAACCACAAAAACAAGGACATAATGCTTATTAATATAGCACCAGTATCTGCCCCTTAATCCCCAGGTTATTAAACTGATGTAATAAACTTGATACCACTAAAACATTTCCCTTCTCCTTTATCTCTCTCTAACTTCCTATCATAATTTATTTTCCCAGCCTGGGCTTTCTTTTCAGGTAGAATTGCTGGTGATAGGGGTGATGGCAGTTGAGGGATGGAAGGAAGATAGCCCCAATTTCTCTTCCTCACTCACTCACACAGGAGTTTGTAATCGGTTTAAAGATTTGGTATCTACGTTCTCTTTTAAGATACAAACATCAGAGAGAGGTAGAGTGTAAATTATCTTTTTTATATTAAAAGACATTTTATTATACACTACTTTTCACTTATTACTCTAACCTTGGCTGACTCATTTAGACTTTCTTCCAGGTGGCAAGAGAGAGGAAATGGGCCTTCGGATTAAGGAAGAGGATAGTTATTTTGGTATTTCATACAATTCCCTAAGGAAGCAGGCCTGTAGGGAAATAGAAAGGTACCCCTAACAGGGAGAGGGCGCAGTGAGCAGGGCTAGTAATTCACTCCAGCTACCTCATGATTTTGCTTAAAAATACCCAAAGAAGCACGGTAGTCAGTTCAGTCTACTGTTTACACACACACAGCAGGTTTACTATTGAACAGTAAGTGGGCAATCCTAAAGCTATGCATTGATTTTGAATGTGAGTAAGCTCTTTTTAAGATTTTAATCAGCTAGTACATTTTTATGGAAGCCAACTCTATGTGGGATAACATGCTAAAACTGAACTAAAAATCTGATAAAAAAGTTTTCAGTCTCTTTAAAAAAAAACACTTCCCTTGAAAAATAATAGTAACAGCTTCCAATGCTATTTTTAATCTCTTGGAAACAAACACCAATGAGTTTTTTTTCTTTTTTTTTTTTTTGGTTTGTATGTATGCCGTTATTAAATTCCTTGCATTTGGCCCTAATTTGATCCCCAAACACTTGCTTTATCTCTTTGCAAATTATAAATCTTTAAAAGTTCTGCTAGAAGACATTTCACCACCAGGAAATCTCAAAGGAGGCCTACAAATCTTTTATCAAATTCCAAAGCTAACACAGAAGAGTTAGTTCAGAATCTTAGCAGGCTGCTATTTATATTTATAGTTCCAACTAGGAACCAGGGGGTTCTCACTGAGAAAAAGGTTAATTCTCCATTTCTTGGGAATTCTGATAAACAATGATGATTTACATTTGTAAACTACTGCAGCTGCTTGGGTTTTATGTCATCAGAGGGAAAAACAAACAATACAAGGAGGTCTCTCAGAGAATGAGAATTATTGAACTAAACATCTTTCACTTGGTGGTATTTCTTCCCCCAACATGTTAGCTCAGATGTTTTTACCATGCTACATTTTAGAAAAACTTTTGAATTCTCTCATACTACAGTATTTTGCCACTTGGTTGTTTTTAAGCAAAATCTCTCAAGAACCGAGGAGAACTTAGGCCCCTTTGAATGTGCCATTCTGGCTACAGCTATGTGTTCTTTATTACGAGTTGAGTATTCCTTACCTGAACTAAGTGTTTTGGATTTTAGATTTTTTTTTTTTCAGATTTTGGAATGTTTATATTATGTACTTACTGGTTGAACCTTCCTAATCCAAAAATCTGAAATTCAATATTCTCCAAAGAGCATTATCTTAGAGCATCAGGTCAGCAGTTCTCTAAAAGTTCTGGATTTTGGACCACTCTAGATTTTGGATTTTCAGATTAGGGATATTCAACACATATGCTTCAGGAACATAAATATGAAGAAGCACCCCCTCCCATGAAAATGAACTATTCTTTTTTTTTTTGAGACAGAATCTTACTATATTGCCCTGGGTAGCGTGCTGTGGCGTCACACTCACAGCAACCTCCAACTCCTGAACTTAAGCAATTCTTTTGCCTCAGCCTCCTAAGTAGATCGGACTACAGGTGCCACCATAATGCCCAGCTATTTTTTTTGCTTGCAGTTGTCATTGTTGTTTAGCAGACTGGGGCTGGGCGAACTTGCCAGCCTTGGTATATGTGGCTAGTGTCCTTACTCATTGAGCTACAGGCACCGAGCCTACCTTTTTAAATTAAAAAAAATAAAATAAAATTTAATATGCAGCAGAGAAGCAACAAATACAAAAAATATGCTTAAAATAATTTTCTAAAAAACGCAATGCAAATTTAAAATAGAAATGAATATAATAAATCAGAAATAAAGCAATCCAAATCTTCTGTTGCCATTATCCTCTAAATTCTTGGTTAATTTAAGAAAACCACCATGGTGATTTTTTGGGAGGCAAAATTAAATTTCCCCAACCACATTAGGTGATAGAAAGAAATAAGGAATGTAAAAGGATGCTGCTATCAAAATAGCATTTAGGAACAATGCCCCCCCCACACACACACACACAAGATGCAGACAAGTGAGCCGCAGACAAGTGACTTTTCTCATTTCAGAGTTTCAACTTCAGTTATTTCTAACAACATAGGACAGCAATTGGGCCTTAAAATAGGACAGTCACTGGAGATGCCAAAGACAAGAGAGAACTTTTTCTTTTCCTGAATTTTATCTTATGTTTTGCATTTTTTCAGACTTAAAATTCTAAACATTTTCTTCTATATGTTTTGTTTTTAAAAATCTTTTATATGTGTTAACTAAAACATCTTTTTTTATAATGCATTTAATTCTTCCATAATATATTCATAACAAAACATATACATTTTGACAAGTACACATACTAGTGCCTGCTCAAAATGGAATCCAAGATCCACTTAAATACAGCATGAAATAAAAGTCACATATGCCTGTGTGTACACACATGCATTTATATGCATTGATGTTGTTAGTGTACACACCAGTCATCCTTTAAGTCTGTCTACAATGAGTCATGATTTGGACCCAGCGTGTTTTGTAAATGGTTAGAGTATTTTTTACATTCCAATATGCAGATACATTCTCCTTTTCTCCCACCCATTTTGAGGAGATTATATAAAATGACTATTTTATAAATGAAAATAATTAAAATTATTTCACCTTTAATGTTACTATGACAGCTGATGGATATGTCAGACCAACCACATGATATGATTTTCTGTACATTCTGAAAAAGACAAAAATAAGTGTATATATAAAAACAAAGTTTTTAGCTATTTATTAAATATAAGGGAAATATTACTTTTGGCTTGTTCATCTTTTAGCATTAGTTACATGCTCTTTTTGTAGCAACAATAACTATAGCCACTGTGTACTAAGCATTTATGACAGATATTAATAGCATTTTGTTTACTCACAACCACACTATAAAGTTAATGTAATTTTAGTTTCCATATCAAGATATCCTTCCCCGAACTTATTAAAAAACAGACTGTACTTTGCATATGCAGCAATATTTTCTAACACGCAACCATATCCATGACAATAAGATATTCTTGTTTTTTGTCCATTCATGTGCTTGAATGTCATTAAAATATTTCTGTAATGGCTTTTTGTAAAAATGGAAATTATAGGAGGGAATATGCAGTATCATCATAATTTACACAACCTTTTTTAGTTAACAAGATTGGGAGAAATCATATGGGCAAAAATTTCTTAAGTTTGTTCAAATTGTAATTTAATATTATTTATGAAAGATTATTTTTTGGACAGAAAACCAAGTATTTTTCCATTTCCACAATAGTATCAATAAAAAACGTATTTTATACATCAATAATTTCATTTTTTGTCTTCTAGTGGGCAATTAAAATGACATAAATCAAATATAGGAACTTCTGTTACTGGTTCATGCAAGAATAGAATCCATATGGAATTCTAATATGTAAAAAATAGCAGTAGGCTTCTATTTGGGACTCTGAAAGATAGATGTTTCCTCCATGAAGTCCTGGGAAGAAAGACTCCATGTTTCTTGCATTCCTTGGATGTATTGCTATAACTTCTTCCCACTACCTGCCAAATGCCTAAACAGTACCAAATTTAATTAAATATAATGATAAATATGGTCAATATAAGAAATAGGTAGAAAAAATTATGTATCTTTCATAAAGCCACTAGGAAAAATACCAACTTTTTTGATTCTATAATCTTATATTAAGAATTCATGGGACATATTACTTTGTTTTTATGTAAAGGGCATCATTTTCTTAATGATAACGAAAGCCAAGTAATTAATTATGTTTTCCCTTTTAATCCTGACTTCTTGAAGCTCAGAATTAAAATAATAGTATTTAAATACATCTCTAGCCTAGGCTTTCTTGGTAAAGTATCTTCGCATTTTATTCCAGAGGTCTTGTTACTTTATTTTCATGCTTCTATTTCACGTTTATTTTAAAAGACCATAAATTAGCAATATTAAAAAAGTTAGCCTTATCCTCTATTTCTATTAAAAGATTTCAGAAGAGTTTATAAATAAAAACACTGATGTTAATTGAGATAGTAATAATTATTCTAATCTTGCAAGGCAAGGAAACTACTAATACTACTACAAAAGATCTAGAAAATAATTATTGTTAATGATGATACTTAGTTTTTTAAAATAAAGTTTTTTCAGGCAGTGCCTGTGGCTCAAAGGAGTAAGGCTCTGGTCCCATATGCCAGAGGTGGCAGGTTCAAACCCAGCTCTGGCCAAAAACTGCAAAAAAAAAAATTTTTTTTTTCTATTTCTATATCATTATTACTAAAAAAGAGAGGTGCAGGGGAAATGAAAGGGTGATAAATAGGGGAAAGGGTCAATATAAAAATCAAGAAGGAATAAGAAATATTAAAATATTAAATAAATTAAGCCAGTTTGACTTCATGGCACAGAAAAGCAGTATAATGTAGCAAAGAAAACACATGTCCTGAATCACAAGTGAGACACTCATTAGCTGTCTGACTTTCAGAAAGCTATTTAATGTCACTTATAAATAAGAATAATCATAAGCTTTTGTTAAGGCTAAATGATATTAATGCCTAGGATAATATAATAAATATTCAATATAAATTAACTATTATTATTAATAAAACTATTTCCATTATTCTGCAGTCAATACCATTGGTTCCAACTATTAACATCCCTTAGAGCTCCCTGGGGTGAGTGGGAACTCTGGAGCTATTGAGTTTCCTACACTTGGAGTAAACTGAGAAATGAGTATTGATGTACTTTGTCATTATATGGAATGTAAAGAAAGACAAAGAGGATTATCCCTCCAAAGAGAGAGAGAAACTTTCTGATGATCACACTTTTCTAATCCTATAATCAGGAATAGAATTCAAGAATAGAAAATTAAAAATTGAAAATTAACAATCAAGCTGAGAGTCAAATCAAAGATGCATTACAGTAGTAAGAAAGAAAATAAAATACCTAGCAGTATACCTTAAAGGAGGTGTAAAACTTCTATAGGGAGAATTATGAAACACTGAGGAAAGAAACTACAGAGGATATAAATGGATGGAAAAATATACCATGTTCATGGATCAGCAGAATCAACATTGTTAAAATGGCTATCCTACCCAAAATGATTTTAATTCCAATTAAAGTACCAATGACATTTTTTTGCATAATTAGAAAAAATAGTTTAGCACTTTATTTATAACTAGAAAAAGCCTGAATATTCAATGCAACCTTACATAATAAGAACAAAGTGAGAGGTTATCACTTTACAATACTTCAAGCTATACTATATAGTAATTATAAACAAAACAGACTGGTACTGGCACAAAAAACAGAAGCATAGACCTATAGTTCAGACCAGAGAACCCAGAGATAAAATCATCCTCATATTCTCATCTGATTTTTAACAAAATAGATAAATACATTCACTGGGGAAAAGAAGCCCTGTTCAATAAATGGTGGTGGGAAAACTGGATAGCCAGATGTAAAAGACTGAAATGCACCCTTTGCCATTGTTTGTAAATATTAACTTACAATGGATAAAAGACTTAAAATTAAGACAGCAAACTATAAGATTCCTTGAAGAAAATGTTGAAAAAATTCATATTAATATTGGTCTAGGGTAAAAATTCATGAAGAAGACCCCCCAAACAATCACAGTAACAATAAAAATAAATAAATGGGACCTAATCAAATTAAAAAGCTTCTGCACAGCCAAGGGCACAATCAAAATAGCAAATAGACAACCCACAGAATGGAAAAAAATATTTGCGTGCTATACATCTGATAAAGGACCGATAACTAGAATCTACATAGAACTCAAGCAGATGAAGAAATAACCAAATAAGCCAAAGAACCACTTCTACACTAGCAGAAGTACTAGTGGCCAACAAACTTATCAAATAATACTCAACATCTCTAATCATTAGGGAAATGAAAATCAAAACTACAATGAGATATCACTTAACTCGAAAAAAAATGGCTCATATTATAGGGTGACCAGACGTACCGCTTTTGGCAGGACAGTCTCACTTTTTAACAATTTGTCCCATGTCCCACAGTGTTTTAAAAAGTCCCAATTTTTGGAAAGAATGCACGAACAGGTGGGAGAACAGGAAGGGAATATACAGTTTTTGGCTACCATGTGGCTATTTTGCCAGGATATGACTTTTATATTATTTTTGTTAATTTTATAATGTTAAACTGTAATAACAAATAATTGTTGAGAAGTGATTATCGAGAACTGCTTATCGAAGTTTGCATTGTTGTCAGGCCCTGCCCTGCTCCCCCCATGTTGTCTCACTTTACAAACGTTAAAATCTGGTCACCCTATCATATTAGAAAGTCCCCAAACAACAGATGCTGGTGTGGATGTGGAGAGAAAGGAATTCTTACACACTATTGGTGTGGGACTGCAAACTAGTACAACCTCTATGGAAACTTGTATGGACATATCTCAAAGAATTTAAAATAGACCTACCATTTGACCCTGCAACTCCACTGCTGGGTATATACCCAAAGGGAAAGTGTCATTTTATAAAAAAGCACACCTGTACACGAATGTTCATAGCAGCACAATTAGCAATCACAAAGACCTGGAAACCACCCAAGTGCCCACCAATACAGGAATGGATTAATAAAATGTGTAATACACATACTATGGAGTACTATTCAGCCATAAAGGAGAATGGTGATCTAGTAGCTTTTGTGACAACCTAGACAGAACTGGAGACCTTTCTTCTAAGTGAAATTTCACAGGAATGGAGATACAAATGGAAGTAAACATCAATGAAAATCAAAATGAGAGAAAGAGGAGGTGGGGGGAGGGGGGTGGTGGGAAAATTCCTACCTGTTGGATATGTTGCACACTGTCTGGTGGGAGGCATGCTTATGCTTTACTCAATTTGTTTGTGCAAAACACAAAGTATGTAAATAAAACAGGTCTACCCCCCAAATTCTGAAATTTAAGAAAAGAAAATTAAAATGGAAAATTAAGATACATCATTCTGGAATCAGAACGAGCATGGGAGAAACCTTAATATGGTTACCTGACACTTTAGTAAATGGGTGATCTATTACAAGTTGCTGAAAAAGGATAATGAATCTCCTGGGCTCCTAGTGGTAGTGAAAGTCCAGTTGGAAATCTGGTGGCTTACTTAAGAAAGGATTTGTAATAATTACAAAACATAATTCAAAAATTAAAAGAAGATATAGTTTATGTCAAGCACTGGATTAGGCAACAGACTATTTAGTGGAGGGCAATGAAAATACAGGGCTATTCCAATAGTGAAAAGACACACAAAAAAATAAGAAACAATAGAGGACTATAGGCAGGGATAAGAGCTCTGAGGTAAACCATGGGCTGGGGAGCAGTACTAAGAACGCATACAGAGCGATCAAAGAAGGTCCGTGGAAAGCAAAAAGGACCAGCCACGTTGGAGAGTGAAGAGAATAATTTCTGACAGAGAGAACAGTAGGATTAATAGCTCTAAGACAGAAAGAGTTTAGAAATGTTCTTAGAATTGAAATCAGATTGGAATGATATATTCAGTCAAGGATGAAGGAAAAATCAAATGAGATTATAAAGAAAAAGGACCAAATAAAACCTGATAGACAGGTGATATCAGAAACCAGCAGATGGTTTTCATTTTAAGAGTAATAGGAACAAATTTATATTTTAAAACATCACCATGGAATGACTCATTTGGAAAGAGTACATGAGGAAGAGAGGATCGAGATAGAAATCCGTTGACATATTTCTGAAAGCAGAGGATGGAGGCTTAGACTAGCTTTACAGGAGAAGGTACATTCAGGATACTTTTGAGTACGTAATCACCAGGATTTGCTATGGTATCGAATCTCAGGAGGGGAATTTTTGAGAGAGGAAGCAACAAGAAAGTATTCTAAAAATACTTTCAGCTTTTAAGATTGAGAATGATTACTTTTGAAAATTCAAAATAAACCTGTCCCACTATTTTTAAGTATTTGCTATGGTGTATTCAATAGTGATAAAAAAAAATTTCATTTTCATATGTCCGTAGCACTTTTATTTCTTCAAAACTGCCTACTGATTTGGTTACCTTAAGTACATTTTGCTATTTCTATAGGCTGTTAAAGATTTTTATGTAGCATATGAAAAAATGGAAATTTAGTATGTCAATATATTTAATAGAATTCTTCTTAACTTTGTCTTGAATGAAATAGAAATTCAGTTGCTTTGCATCCACGTCTACTTTTTTGTTCTGTTTGCCAAGTTCTGCAATTTCTTTTAAATGAAAAAAGCAAAATATACATTCCTTTAGCAAATCGAACATACTTTGTTGTTTTATCTGTGATTCTCTCAATCACTTCCTGAAATAATATTTAGATATTTTTACCATGATGCTGTAGAAAAATCAATAAGTGTCACAGTTGCCTAAGTTGTTTTTAAAATAGTAATATGGTTATAGAAATTCCTCTCTTCCACCTCCCTGCCTTAGACTTCTGGTCCCAGCTGGTGGTGTTGGCACAAGTCTTTGTACTTAAGGGGATGGTGTCCTATCACCAAATTAATCAGACCATTTATTATGAAGATTTAAAAAAATCTCAGCTGAGTAGATGCAGTTAAGAAATAACACCAAATAAAATGAAAACCACTCGGTGGTATACTGTGCATGTGAAAAGCTTTATGCACTGTGTTTATAACCCATCTTTAACATGCACAGTATATTTCTTACAACGCATTCTCACTTTTAGAGACCCCAGTGTGCTTCCCATTGTTCCTTTAGTAGAGGGAAATTGAAGTTTGTAATGTGTCTTAGAGGTAAGGCCCAGAGATATCAGAAGATGAAAAATGTGGTCTCTAGCAAATGTAGTTTTAAGAATATTGACATAAAGTTTCTCTGTTCCTCGTTTTGTTATTTTCAAAATGTTCAATAATATTTTATATGTAATTTAATATGACTATTTTTAATCTAAAGGATTTCTGAGAACTACCATTCAATTTTGTCCGACATAACATGTTTATGTGGGGTCTTTTTGTAGTTTTAGTTCTAAAGCATCTTGTTTCTTAGACATATGAATAGGCTGTGTTCTAAAGGATAAAAGAGTATAAAATTGGGTCATATCAACACGTGTTTCACATAGGAAACTCTGGTGATTAGACTCGGTGTTTCTAGGGACCATCAAATACCCTTTGTTTCAGTGATAGAAATGTTGAAAAAAAAAAATCTCCTCAAAAGTGACCACGAGAGAGAGTTTTTTTTCCCAAGATGGGAAGATGAGGAGAGGATGGTCATTTGTCTTTAGGGAACAGAAAGGCCAGTTTCATTTTTATATGTAGATTGCTACCCCATGCATAATTTATTTTATGAGATGTTACATGTTATTCAGGTACAATTAGTTGTAATAACACTTGAACATATTGGAATTGATTTTAAACAGTTATTCACAAAGGTTCATTGGAGGAGATCGACCATTCAAAAGCCTTTGCTTTTAATATTTATGCCAACTGAAAATAAGTGAAAAGAATAGATCCAGGCCAAGGTATTTTCGTTATAGGTAAAGTTGTCATAAAGTCCTTAATATGCTCGTACTAGTGAGGACTGTCAGTTTCCCCAATGTGTAAAATATGGGCCTCTCCTAACTTGGATGTAGTGAACACGTGTGCTGCCATGCAAATTTTATTGTCCTGAGACACCAGTGATCTCACTTACCTTTCCACAAAAATTCCAGCTTGAACAGCATGTACAATGCTCCGAAATTTTGGCTTTTCCTCATGTTTCTTTTTTGTCATCCCCATTTTCCGTGTAAAGGTAGAAGCCAACCAGTCGCGGACTTCTGATGGAACCGCATCAGTCTGAATGTCACTGAGCTCATCGTCTGTATCCAGCAGTCTCCTACAAGAATGTGTGCGGATCGAACATTAGAAAAAAGAGAAGGAAGCTAACAATAAAACATAAGCATTGCAGTGGGACTTAAAAATATAGCAAAGTACTCCCTTATTATCCCTTAACAAGAGCTATTAAAAGAAATTGCGCTAACATTTGAAAAGCTCTTAATTTCTCAAATTGATCATCTTTTGAAATCAAAACACTAAAAGACTTGAGCATTGGCAGCTTTTTGTACAATGAAGCCAGTCTGGAAGTATCAATTACTGATATGGAGGAACATTCATATGCTACTCTAATTGGGAATAAAACTAAGAAGAGATTGAGAAAAGAATCCATAAACACGTGCCTGCTATCAGAAGGAGCAACTGGCATAGAAGCACAAAAGGGAAATGGAATGTGTAATAGTTGTCACGTGTGTAAGGATCTTATATACCTAGTACAGATAGTAGTACAGGCTATTGGAATACGGCTTAGGAATTTGCAAAAGCCGTTCATAGGTGCTATTTTATTGGGTATTTCTAAATTTTAGGAAAATATTAAGATATCATTCTCATATTATCACTGAAGATAGATAGATCTTATCTTTTTGATAAGATTTCAAAAATTAAAAGATGAAAGCACATGAAAATAAATGAAGTATTTTGAAAGCTTATTTCAGGTGACCAAGCCTGTTTAAGTGGAAGAAACAACTTCATAGAAAATGCTGTCTTCCAAGAGAAGCTGATGGGTTTAGAATTGCTGGACAAGGAAATCCCAGGAGTGAGGCAGTGAACAGGAACTGGAACCTCTCCCTTTCTCCTATGAAAATCTCAAGGGAACTGGACTGACCAGTGATAACAGCTGCCATTAAAGCAGAAAAGGAAACACCGTATCATAAAGCCACACAGCTTCAGTAATCAAGAACTTCCTAAGGGTCTCAAATGGCGAGATCCTGTGAAAGGCTCGCCACCAAAATACAAAAGCAGCTGTACAGAGCTGCCAGGCTTTGCCTCCAGGCCAAGTCTGCCTGTCATCTGAGCTGTTCTTTCCTTGTCAGTGCACCAAATTAAGAACTCAGAGCTCCTTTGGCGCACTTCAACTTTGACCTGTGTGTTTCATTGCTTTGGTAAATCTCTTTGCACCGAATGAGGCCGGAGGATTATGAGCCAATGGGGAGAATGTAGCCAGAAGTGGGTGTACATGCCAAAGCCTCAGGGATAAGTCACACATCTCTCAACAAGGAAGGAACAAAACAAAATGGCAAAACCAGGGTGCCCACCCCCAATACCCAGTGAGACCAAAGATAGGCTCAAAAGATAAAATCCATAAGAACACATCTTCATGTTCCTTTAAGTGTTTTCCTGTATGTTCTGCTGTTTTTCATAGACATGCAAAGACAGTTATTTACAAATATTTATTTTTCATGGTATTAAGCATGAATGAATTTATGAGATAACTTATGAAAAAATAAACAGAGCTAAAGTACTGCAGTTACAAAGCTAAATGTATACAAATGAAGATGAAAAAGATTTATAGCGTTGGATGTTAATTCTAATTAATACTTACTTTATCCTATTTTTTACTTTCATGTGGATCTTACGTTTGGATTTTGGTTTTGGTTTACCCTTACAACACAGAAATGGACAAATACAACAAACTGCTTTTTTCATCTTTTTGTCCATTTTAAATTAGATTTCTTAGCCCATCTCAGCAAGTCAATGATCTGTATGGCTTAAAAACTTCACTTTAAATCTTTAAAGATTATGCCGTTTCTATTGCTCTTATGCAGTGATCAAATAAAACAACAGAGAAGGTCAGGTGGAATAGGAATCCTTGCGGTGTCATCCTGTGATGTCACTGTGCTCCCAGCATTCCACTGCTGCCTTGTTTTTATCAGTGAATCTAAGTCTTGCTGTAATGGTTGCCTAATCCTCTACAACACATGTTGATGACTTAAGGGTTTATGTCCTACACTCACGAATTATCCAACACAGATCATTAAAAATGATAAAATCAACACATGGAAATGATAGTTCACACAGAGATATGGTACTCAGAAGACTGGCAATCCTTACGATGTATGAGGTCACTTATTGAGAAGGAAAAAGCGTATAATCCCAGAGAGAAAGAAAGATATGGATTAATTCATGGGCAAGGATAAAGGAAGAGGGTCTGTAAAGAAAAAGCATGGAATATGATCTTGTACACATATAACTTGAAAAGAGGATCTTGAAAAAGTAACAAATAGCTCTGTAATGTTTATATGTCAACTGGGTTAGGTTATAGCGTGCAGTTGTTTGGTCAATCACCAGTCTACCCTCCTTTCTCTGAAAGTATTTTTTAGAAGTGATTAAGACTAAAGCAAAATATGGGTAGGCTTCATCCAAACAATTGGAGACCTTAAGAAAGAAGAGGTCTCCCAAAGAGGAAGGAATTCTGCTTCCAGACTGCATTTGTACTCAAGACAGAGACATTGGCTCCTGCCAGATTTTTTAGGCTGCCGGTCTGCCTTGCAGATTTCAGACTTGCCAGCCCCAATATTCACATAAGCCAATTTCTTAAAATAAATCTCTCTTAATCTCTCTCTCTTTTTCTGTGTGTGTGTGTGCGTGTGTGGGTGCACGCGTGTGTATGTGTGTGTATCCTATTGCTTTGGACAAGAAAGAATATTTCCATCACTTATGAACACTGTGGAAACTACTAATATGGGTTATAAATAAGATAAGAGATAAAGGCTCAGCTTTCTATTAATATTCATTTAATGGAACATAACAAGTCTATTTCTGGTACAAAAATCTATTTGCAATTGACTAAACACCATACTGTGCAGACAATGCAACATTATTGTCAACCTGTGAAGTGATTACAAATTGAAAAACTTACAATGATCCCCTTTCATATAGAAGTTATATTCTAAAAGAAAGAGACTTTAGAGAAAATAGGGAGAATGATATAACAAGATTAATTATGACTGGAAACACTACGTTAGGTAAGATGGCCAGGGAGTTAGACCTGGGAAGTAAGAAAGAATTAGACATAAAAAAGGCCGAGGGGAAGGACATTCATTCCAGACAGATAGCAGAGCAAGTGCAAAGGCCCTGAGGATGGATCAGCATCCATGTGTGTGAAAAACAGAAAGGAGGCCAAATGTGGGTGCAGGGTACTGAGTGAGAGGGAGAGTGAGTCAAGACAGGAGATAAATTTAGGTAGAAATCAGCTACTATCAGGCCTTAGAAAGATTTTGTCATTTTTACAATGAAAAATCATTGATGTGTTTCTAAGCAAGATGTGGTAAGATTCGCATTTCTAAAAGCCCACTCTGTTCTGTGGGAAGAACAGGTAAGATGTAGAATGACGTGAGCTCAATTAAGCGTCTGATAACTCAGCACAATTGGAAAGATGATCTTTTGTTTTAGAAGTTCAATGTTTTCTGGGCCTTAACTGGTATGGAGCTGGGCATCATTTTTCTTGTACACATATGGTTCAAAACATTAGCACTATTTTACTGCTGTTTTCTCTGATTATAACCACTTCTTTTTCTGTTCCATTTGCTTGATTCTCTTCTTCAGGGAAACATGCTAATGCCTCCCAGGGATCTCTTTTATCCAGTTTACATATTTATCATCTTCCAGTAAATGTATTTTTTTAAGCTGTCTTTTTCCTTATCCTCTTTTGTTCCCCTTTTCCTCGTTTTATGTGTACGTCTTCAGTAGTGTCTCTTACAATCTGCGGCTCTGGGTGCAGCTTACCTCCCTGGATAGGCTTATCTCTCCTCCTCCTCTGGCTTCCTGAGTGATGTGCACTGATTTTTCACCTCCTTGTGTTATATCATTTATCTCTTAAGCCCGTGTGTCTTTGTATTAAACTTATCAACTTATGTCTGCAGAAGCGATGATTTCAGTAAATTTGAGTTTACAGGACAAGCTCAGAGATTTGCACGTTCCTCTGGCATGGGCTCTGTGTGCCTTATTTGTCCCTAATCCTTCTACCTTTATTGTTGTATTTTTGCATGGATTCTGTGCCAGGGCTTTTTGAGAGTTGTTCATCCTTGAAGGAGTGAACTTGTTTCTGGATAGGACAGTTGAAGGGAAGGACCAGGAGATATGTGAGCAGAGAAGAAGTAAGCCTGGATGTGTGTCTGTGTGTCTAAGACCTGGCTTAAATTTCCCTTCTCTTTAGCCGACAGAAACAAGCAGCTACAGGCCTCTTCTTTGCTCTATAGCACAATGGTGGAGATGGCCTTTGTCTTCCTATGTTTACATCTCTGCTACTGCAGCATGTGACACCGGGAAGCCTCCACAGTCAGCCAGCACACCTTGACTTTTTTGGGGGGGGGGCAGTGAGGAGTTTCTATTTTTTCTTTTAGAATGATTGCCATTCTCTAGAGGACTCTGTATTCTGTTCTCTCTGCCTAAGGTCCACAATCTTGGGCACCTGCTTCATTAAAAGAAAAGAAAAAAAAAGCTTTTTTTTTCTTTTCTTTTTTTTGAGACAGAGTCTTACTATGTTACCCTTGGTAGGGTGCTATAGTGTCGCAGCTCACAGCAACCTCAAACTCTTGGGCTTAAGTGATTCTTTTGCCTCCCAAGTAGCTAGAACTACAAGCACCCACCACAATGCCTGGCTATTTTTTTGTTGCATTTGTCATTATTGTTTAGCTGGCCTGGGCTGGGTTCGAATCCAGCACCATCAGTGTATGTGGCTGGCTCCATAAACACTGTGCTATACAGGTGCCAAGCCAACCATAGAATTTTTTTTTTGAGCAATTTTATGCTTACAGAAAAATTGAATGGGTAGTACATCTCATCTCCCCTCCTACATCCAGTTTCCCCCACTATTGACAATTTGTGTTGCTGTGTTATACTTATTTCAATTGATGAGACAATATTGATATGTGATTATTGAAGTCCATGGTTTGCATTAGGGATTGTTGTGTTGTACATTCTGTGGATTGTGGCAAATGTACAGTGACATGTTATCTACCACTACAGCATCATGCAGAGTAGTTCTGTTGCCCGAAAACCCCTCAGTGCTCCACTTCTTCCTCCCTTTCTCCTACTTAACCCCTGGAAACTGATCATTTTACTGTCTATAGTTTTGCCTTTTGAAGACTGCCCTCCAGTTGGAATCACACAGTAAAAGCTGTTCAGATGGGCATATTTCCTTTAGCAATTTGCATTTTAGATTGCTCCATGTTCTTCCATGGATTAATAGCTCATTTCTTTTCAATTGTCTATGCATTCTACTGTTAAAGGACATCTCGGTTGCTTCCAAGGTTTGCAATTATGAACAAAGCACATCTGTGTGCAGGTTTTTCAAACACATTTGAGTGAGTGCCAAGAAATGCAGTGGCTGGATGGTAATAGTAACAGCGTGTACAGTTTTGTAAAACACTGCCAGACTGCCATCTGAAGTAACAGTACCATTCTGCAACACACCAGCAATGAATGACCAGGAGGCCAGGCCACCAACATTTCCTGCCTGGCCAACTGCAGTGCCTCCTAAATGGTCTCCCAGCCCATCAGTCTTTCTTCCCTGTTTTAAAGTATAAGCCAGACAGTGTCAGTGCCTAATTCATAAAGCCCTTTGGAAGTCATCTCAAGCTAAATGTCTAACTCACCTTTTAACCAGTATCCTTTATTTATTTTGCTCTAGTGGCTCTGCTAGTCTTGCTGTGCACAGACCTGCCAAGCTTGCCTCTGTGCCAGGGTGTGTGTAGCTGTTGTCCCTGATATTTGTGTGGATCATTTCCTCACTGCAGTTAGGGACAGAGGGTTCCCTACACCCCTACCAAGTAGGAAGCACATTTACTCTTCTTTTGTTGTTAATCCTGCTATAGTCTTGCTCAAACCAACTGGTTTGTTTATCCATTTTACACTCACAGTCTAGTGACCCTGGACTGTAAAGACCTTGAAAGCAGAGAGTTGGTCTGTTTCTGTGTGCTGCAGCTCCTAAAACTGTGTATGTGGCACAGAGCAGGTGGTCGGTATATACCCATTGGAAGACTAGGACCAGTCTGGAAATATTTACACTTAACTATTATAACTGATTACCTTTAGGGAGTGGAGTGAGGATAAAAATGCTAGAAGAAGTTTTAGTCTAGGATCTGTATTATTTGAGAGGTAAATTCACTGTTCCCAATCATCTCCCTCCTTCATTGCTTTTAGGTCAATTTTCCCTTGAATAATTACAATTTTGAAACAAATTATGAAAAACATGTATTGTTGGCGTAGAAAAGACTTTAAATATTTTTTATATCATTTTTTAACAAAGTCACAGAAAAGAAAATTTAAAATGTATGTAGTGTTTACACGCCTGCAGCCAAGAAACTCAGCATTTCTGTTAAATACTAACTCTTTTGTGCTCATTTATCAAGTAGACAATGACAAAAAAATTCCTAATGAAGACATGAACAAGTTGTAGCAGGTTCATTATGTTAACCTGTCTTTATTAAAAATAGAAAACTAGACAGGTGTCATGGTACAAGCCTGTAGTCCCAGCTACTCAGGAGACTGAAGCAATATGATTGCTTGAGTCCAAGAGTTTGAGGTTGCTGTGAGCTGTGATGATGCCACAGCCCTCTACAGGGGGTGACAGAGGGAGACACTCATTCTTAACAACAACAAAAATCTCTAGTTTAGAGAAGAGAGAAGGATGAAACCTAAATTTAAACAATTTAAAAAATAAACCAAAAACCTAATGGCGCATCCTTCTCCCTAGTCCCTTCCACCTCTTCTGTCCCATTCATTTTCCCTTTTCGGAGCAGCTGCTTTGTACTCTGTGTCCTTGCTCTGAGCACCAGGGGTTCTCTAGTCCATTTGCCCACGCTAGATAGGACAGAACAAAATCTACAATATAAAGTAGTATGAAAATCCAGAACTTTTCATGGATAGAGAATTATCATCAACAATTTTCTTGTGCATGTATCTAAGACATGAAAGTGGCTCAAAGGAGTAGGGCACGGCCCCATATGCTGCAGGTGGAGGGTTCAAACCCGCTCCCGGCCAAAAACTGCAATAAATAAACAAATAAATAAAATAAAATATCTGAAAACTTACACAAGACTATGTCACATGTAAAATATATGACCAATTTGTCCTTATTTCATTTTTGAAAGAAATTTGGGCAAGTAGGATGACAAAATGGGATCCCAAATATTATAATTAATTTTGCTTTACAAACATTCAATAGCTTAATTGCTCTTTATCCTCATGTTAAGGGGCAGATGAGCATAATTGTTTACACCATGAATGCTCTGAAGAAATAAAGACTTTATCTTTAAGAAATTTAAAACATGATTAGGTACCTGTAGCTCAGCAGCTAGGGTGCCAGCCACATACAGCGGAGGTAGTGCATTCAAACCCAGCCAGGGCCTGACAAACAACAATAACAACTACAACCAAAAAAAAAAAAAAAAGCCAGGTATTGTGGTAGGTGCCTGTAGTCCCAGCTACTTGGGAGGCTGAGGCAAGAGAATTGCTTAAGTACAAGAGTTGGAGGTTGCTGTGAGCTGTGACGCCATGGCACTCTACCAAGGGTGACATAGTAAGACTCTATCTCAAAAAAGAAAAAAAGAAAGAAAGAAAGAAGGAAACAAAGAAAGAAAGAAAGAAAGAAAGAAATTGTGGTGGCAATTTCTTGGAGAGAATGGCAGAAAAGAAAGAAAGAAAGAAAGAAAGAAAGAAAGAAAGAAAGAAAGAAAGAAATTTAAAACATGAAAGAATAATCATTGGTGCATTTTTCTTAAGAATTCTTATAATGTACTATACAGCAAAAAACAGCCAGGCATTGTGGCGGGTGCCTGTGGTTCCAGCTACTTGGGAGGCTGAAGCAAGAGAATCACTTAAGCCCAAGTGTTTGAGGTTGCTGTGAGCTGTGACGCGACAGCACTCTAGGGAGGGTGACAATAAAAAAAAATGCACTATACAGAAAAGAAATAGTAAAGCGTAAATATGTAAACTGTTATCACTCTACCTCTGAACATGCTTCCACTGGTCTTTAATATAACTGCTTTTTAGTCCCACTGGAGTCATTAACCATAAAGTGAGGGGTACCTAAACACAGATCGGGTGCTCATAGGGGCTGGAGAACTGTGAAAACTGACCCTGTGTCCAATCCATGATCACTGATCCTTGAAAGCTATTTATACTCCAAATTTTCCCTTGAAATTAGATGACAAAACTCCCAGAGGGCTTATATTTTGAACTAGAAAGTCTGTAGGGAAGGGAAGTAAAGAAGGCGCGGCCCCGGAAGAAGAGGTCATGGGATTTTGACTCTTACGATTACATGTCTGTGAAATTATTTCTGTCCACAGGGGACTCCTGGAAAATGGTTATACCCATGTACCCACATGGTTCTCTCCAGACAAATGGTGTCCACATTACGCCCCATAAGCATTAAAAATCAAGTACTGGATGCTATCAGGAGAAACTGTTTTCTCCAGCTTGAAATTTCCTTTCCCTGATTTATTATTCTTATAAAGGATACTTTTCACCAAGGAAGTAACTCATTTAGTTTTACCCCTAATATTTAATGGCCCAGGGCAGGAGCACATTTCTTCCAAATACCATATACCTAAATATTTTAAAGTTGTATATCAGATGAACAAACTATTATATGCTCTATCCTGTTCTTAATAAGTTTCATAAAAGACTGACAAGTTGGGTTTGAATTAAGAATTCTCAACCCCTTGTGTGACAGAGCTAGGCCAGCTGGCTGCAGCTTCCCCTCTGTTCGCACCTCCTGCTCACTCAGGCCCTCATTGTATAGGCCTTACACAAAAGCAGGTGGACACCATAGCCCCCAAGTGTCGCCATCAACCAGTCTAGCCTTGAAAGAAGCTGCTCCCTGGTCATTCACTGGAGGGAAGGTGAACAAACACCAATGGTATTTGGGCCCCTTTGGGGGCAAAGCCTTAAGAATGATGCTTATTCAGACTTAGGAGACAGGTTTGCAGACCTTGGATAGAGAATTCTGAGGTTTCTGTGCTCAAACTATGGTAAAGGAACACACTGGGCTTCAAGGCAGAAAATTCCAGAGTCGTAGAACCTAGAAGGAGAAGAAGGCCAGGAGATCCAAGTTCCTGGTCTTGGAGACCTATCATCCCATGGGAAAGGGCATAGAAAAGAAGGCCATAGTTCGGTACCTTGAGTGGGACGTCATGTCCATGGAAGCTGTTTTGGCTTCACTGGCCTGGGGCTGCTGACCTGCTAAACTCATATGTTCCAACAGAAGCCCTTCCTGGATAGTGAGGGGAATTACGAGAAGCTAATCTTTCTGTAGTATGGATATTTATTTGATTAACACATGTTCATGTTCTGAGCTGCCTAGATCTTTCCCCAACCCCCATTTACACCACAAATAGCAACAAAACAAAACCCTCAAGGTGATACTCATCCTTCACTCAGTATTCAGAACTATTTGAAGACAGATATAGATCAGTAGTTCTCAACTTTCCTAATGCCATGACCTTTAATCTAGTTCCTCATGTTGTGGTGACCCCCAACCATAAAATAATTTTCTTTGCTATTTTATGACTGTAATTTTGCTGTTATGAATCGTAATGTAAATATCTGATATGCAGGATATATTTAGTTAACCCCTGTGAAAGGGTCATTTGACCCCCAATGGAGTCGCAACCCACAGGTTGAGAACCATTGATAGAGATGACAATGCCAGCTAACTGTATTGCTTTGTTACTGTGAACCAGACAAGGAGCCAAACTCCAGCTCACTTATCCTCAATAATACATGTACACCATGAAGAAGATCTAATGATTATTATTACCTCTATTTTACTAATAAATAAATTGAGGCACAGACATCTTGAGTGATTTGCTCAGGGGCATAGAGCCAGGAGGGGCCAGGCCACAGTTTGACTCGTGTCTAATGGTTTCAGAGTAACTTCTTAACTACTGAGTCATCCTCCATACCAGCTGCATGTTTTTTAAAAGTACGCAGATTACGTTCACATTTGGTCCATAATGTCAGTAACCATTATTCTTGATCTCATCTTTGCCTTGAAGTTTAGAATTAAAACCTCTGAAAGTTGGGCGCAGTGGTCCATACTTGTAAATCCCAGTTACTCAGGCTCCATGGATAGGAGGATGGCTTGAGCCCAGAAGTTCGAGACCAGCCGAGCAACAGAGCAAGGCCCTGTTTCTTTAAAAAAGGGGGGTAAAGGTCTTAAAGGAGTTTGGACCACCAAGGAATTTTTGGTTGGAAGAAGCTTAAATTTGTTTTCCAAACACAGAATGTCAAATTATATTTCTCATAGAGAAATTATGACTGGATGGCAAAATTCAGGGTACTTTGAAGGACAATGAATTAAATGTCAGGCTGAAAAATGGTAATATATTTGAAATGCCATAGCTGCTTGTCAGTAACCTACTTTCTGAGTACTAAATACATTTAAATTATTTCTTTCAGGTCACCACCAGGAAGCATGTTTATATGTTGCTTATTTATTTGTTATTTAGTCCCTGCCTTTTTCCAAAAAGGATTTAAAATGGCAAGCTCACAGATATTTATCTTAACTTTTTTTTTTAGCAGTTTCATTTTTTTTATCAACCTGATAGCTTTGTTCAAGGTTCCCTCTAGTTTTGTTTCTTTTTTAAACTGTGAAAAGATAACCACTGCATATGAGTGACTGTGAAGACTGAATGAGTGGTGGAGTCAGGTACACTGACCTCGGCTCAATTCCCAAGAGGCAGGCAAACCTTGGCTGAAATGGGGTCAACTATGAGGAGGGCTTGAGGCCTCTACCATGCCCACCTGAGGAAGCAGAGGCTGAGGCCAAGGAGCTCCTGTCCCTACTCCTGGCAGGAAAGACCTCAGGAATGTTGAGGAGAAAGTTCTGAGGCATCAAGTCGCTTGGAGAGCTGGGATCAAGATTTATATTTTTGGAGTTAGTTGGGGATGGGAATGGGAATAATGGGTGCAGCAGGAAACTGCCCTAGGCTTCCCACAGGACACTTGGCTTCCCACCAGGAAGTCCTCTTGGCTTAAAAATATCTTCAGAAATATTCCATTAAGCACAAAGCCTAATGTTCCACTAATTACAGAATTTTTGATTAATAAGCATCTTCCATGGTTAGGAAAATTGCCTCTGGAGTCAGACTCCTGACTTCATCACCTATTAGCTATGTAGGTAGAGAAAAAAATATTTCCCTCTCTCTTGATCTCTTCCTACCCCACTTTTCCAGAGAACAGATATGTTGCCCGTTCTAATCAGGGAAATGAGACATAAGAGAAGGCCACTCCGGGGGCTCCATCTAACTGTGTGTCCTTCTAAGGATTACTAAGTGTGGGGGGGGGGAGAAAAAGGATGAGGCTGCCAGCCCACAGATGAACCTATGGTTTCCCTGACTTGGGAAGGGTGACCAATGGGCCAGTGGACAGGCCTTGCCTCCCCTGAGCCTCACCCGTGTCACTGTGAGGCACTGCTAATCTCCAATTCAGCACCCCTTGCTTATTGCCCTGATTCTGCAGTAACATTTCCTGGACATTCTCTCATATGGAACTTAGGGCAATACTTGGGCCATACGCTGTTCATAAGACCTTCAATTTTCAGCCACGAGATTTCTAATGTTCTCTGTTATATCTCCCTGTTGTAGCCTCAAGGTGACATCCACTAGGGTTTTCAAAATGTGGGCTTGGAATCAGCAGCATCAGCAGCAGCAGCATCTGCATCACCTATAAGTCTTTTAGAAACCAAACTTCCAGGGCTCTAATCAAAACCTTTAGAATCAGAAACTCTGGGGTCGGACACAGCACTCAGTTCTCATAAGCCCCAAGTGATTGTGATGAACACAGGCTTAAGAACAAGGTTGTCGGCTCAGCGCCTGTGGCTCAAGCCGCTAAGGCGCCAGCCACATACACCTAAGGTGGCGGGTTCGAATCCCCAGCCCAGGCCCCCCGCCAAACAACAATGATGGCTGCAACCAAAAAATGGCCAGGCGTTGTGGCGGGTGCCTGTAGTCCCAGTTACTTGGGAGGCTGATGCGGGAGGCTGAGGCAGGAGACTCGCTTGAGCCCAGGAGTTGGAGGTTGCTGTGAGTGTGATGCCATGGCACTCTACCCAGGGGGACAGCTTGAGGCTCCGTC